>PVHP010049257.1:0-12191 GCA_004024765.1 Zapus hudsonius
TTTACAACCTCGATGAAGCTGTGTTGTCGGGGGCGGGCTTATGGGGTTATAAGCCAGCTTCCCCTTGCCAGTGTTTGGCACACCTTCCTGCCGCTGTTTGCAGTGCTGTGGCAGAGGTGATGTCCAGCCCTCTGCTCATGCCATCGTTTTCCCTGCCAGAATGGAGTCTCCCCTTGAGTCCGTAAGCCAAATAAACCCACTCCTCCACAAGCCGCTTTTGTTTGGGTTCTTTCTGCGCAGCAACTAGAAAGCTGACTGCAACACGTGGGTACCATGGAATCAGACTCGGGTCCTTAGGCTTTGCAGGCAAACACCTTAACTGCTGATCCATCTCTCCAGCCCCAGAACACAGGATTAGAATTCTTCCAAAAAGGCAGAAAGGAGAGATTTTTGCCATCAGACAAAACACTGCAGGTTGGGGAGATGATTCAGCAGGTTAGAGCGTTTGCTGTGCAAGTGTGAGGGCATCCGAGGGCCTGGTTTGCCCTGAGTTGGATTCCCCAATACCCAGGTAAATGGCTGGGTGTGGCCACTCACAACTAGAAACTGAGGTCCTGTGGGGAGTGGAGACTGGAGAATTGTTGGGCTTCACTGATGAGCCATTGGGATTGAAATGGAAGCCCCAGCTTCAGTGAGAGACACCAGCTCAAGGAAACATGTGTCCGAGTCATGCCATACAGAAAACACCCAGTGTCTCCCTTCTGACCTCCACACATTTGCACATGGGGCACATCCATCTGAACACACACCCATATATAGCACACATGACCACATATACTATACACATAGAGAGGAAAAGAAAAGAAGTTGGCTGTTGTTAAAAAAAAATTAAATTTAGAATTAAGCCTCTAAGAATCCACAGAGAAGAGGCTGAGGCGGGGCTTGGCCAGTGTCCTCGCCACACTGTCTTTCTATCACGACACTTGTAAGTCATGCCCACTGTGGGCAGTGAACTTCCGGCTGCATGGACAGGCAACCTATCAGGAGCACCCGCTTCCCTGTTTGCCTCCACCCTTTACAAGGGGTAGGTCTTGCCCCTGCACACAGCATATGACATCTGGCAGACACAAGCCCAGGGCCAGGAGCAAACCCTGGGACCTGAGACGCAGCTGTGACAAGCTCTGCAGTCCTCCACGGTTCTAAAGCATCTTGATCTGCAAGCACTTTGGAAAGCACCGCAAAAGCCCCAATCCACTGCACAGCCAATCACGCACAGATGGTCTGGAACGTGTTTGAGCCCCGTATGGATTCAAGAGACATCCAGGGAGATAAATGCCAAGCGAAGCTCCCTTTTCTACCCCACGGGCCAGGCTGCATGAGGACATGTATTGTCTCTGGCTGAATCCAAAGAGCCCAGTGATGGAATTCAGGCCTCAGAAGAACACAGCAATGCTAATTAACAGATCATCGGCCACAGGAGAGCTCGAATAAAACCCCCAAGATATCGCTGGAGATGATTCTGATGGCATGGCGCCTGTGGGAATATTCCCATCTACTAAGCACACACAATTTCAAATCCCTGTCAGAGAGCTTGGTCCCTGGAAACCTGACAAGCTAGGCTTGGCCACCCATTCTCAACAGGCCAATGAAACAGAAAAGTGCTAATGAAAAGCCTAGAAAGCAAAGTCATTCAATGTGGCCACATTGGGAAGAAGAACAAATAAATGGGCCCAGAAACCCCCCTCCAGGCACACACCCCAAGTCCATCCTCATGGTTCTGACATGAGTTTTAGATCCATTAGCTCCAATCAACTGAACTGAATCTTACTGGCCGGATAGAGTTTTAGAATTGAATAGAAGGCAAGATGTCTTCCCAAAATGTGGTCTGGCCCTTTAACAACCCATCACTGTCTGGCCTCCAGCCTGTCTGACAAGTCAGAACTGTGTGAAATCTCTTCCTGGGAGACAAGTTTCTCCCAACGGGAAGCTTATGGGGGGAATTCCAATTTCTTGGGGGTGCACTGTTTTAATAGCCTGATAACCAAAGGGACGGGCACAGTGTCAACAGAACGGATCTTCATTCTTGCCAGATATTGTGGTTTGAAAGTGAAATGCTCCCCTCCCCTGCACCCCAGGCTCATTTGGTCGAACACTTGGGCTCCAGCAGGCAGTGCTGTTTGGGAAGGATCTGGAACCTCTAGGAGGTGGAGCCTTGGAAGAAGAGGAGCTTAGTTCTGGTTCCTGTTTGGTTCTTTGTGACTCTGGATGCAATGTGACCAGCCAGCCTCCAGTTCCTGATGTGATGCATTCCCTGTCATGACGGAATGCATCCCTTTGAACAACCCTTCCTTAAACTGATTTTTGTCAGTTATTTTATCCCAGCAATGAGAAAGTCACTAATACACTGGAAAAAGACTTTCCTTCTAAACACATACTATAAAATATGCACTAACGAATAGCCAACAGCATAGAGTCACTGTGAGCAGAAGGCCTATGGGAAGTGTGGAAGAAGGGCTGGGGAGAAGGTTCTGGGGTAAGAGTGCTTGTTGTGCAGGACAGCCAGAGATTGATCCCCAGAACCCATAGAAAAAGCCAGGCATGGGTACACACACCTGTAACCCCAGTCCTGTGAGGGGAGGGGCAGAAATAGGAGAAATGCTGGGACGTGAGGCCGAACAGCAACTCATGGTGCAGAGAGAGAGAGAGAGACCCTGTCTCCAGATAACAAGCTGAATGGTGAAGACAACACTGATATTTTCCTCTGGCTTCTGCACACATGGGCATGGGTGTGTGTGCACCTGCACACATGTGCATAAACTACACACACACACACACACACACACACACAAAGTCAACATAATTTGGTGGGGAGGGGACTCAATTAGGAACATGAGTTCTACCAGGGCTCTCTAGGAACTTGGTTCTGCCTCATGAATCATCTGAATAATTATATAATATAACAATATAATTGCTGCTTCATTTGAACGTGAAATGCATGGCAATAAGTAGTTAGCTCCTGCAGATGTGAAGGTCCACAGAGATCTTCTTTCTTACCACAGACAAACCCAAGGCAGGGAGAGCCAGGGCAGTTCCGCTCAGCTCAGGGACATTCAAAACTACGGTGTTCACAACTCTCATGCCATTTCCATTCTGTAGAGCTAGAAGAATAGAATCAAAAGTGTATTCCAGGGGCTGGAGAGATGGCACAGTCTTTAAGGCGTTGCCTGAAAATCTAACGACCTGGGTTTGATTCCCCAGTGCCCAAGTAAATCCAGATGCACAGGTGACACATGTATCTGGAAGGAAGGAAGGAAGGAAGGAAGGAAAGAAGGATGGAAGGAAGGAAGGAAAGAAGGAAGGAAGGAAGGAAGGAAAGAAGGAAGGAAAGAAAGAAGGAAAGAAGGAAGGAAGGAAGGAAGGAAGGAAGGAAGGAAGGAAAGAAGGAAGGAAGGAAAGAAAGAAGGAAAGAAGGAAGGAAGGAAGAAAGAAAGAAAGGAAAGAAGGAAGGAAGGGGAAGAAGAAGAAAGAAGAAAAAGAAAGAAAGCAAGCAAGAAAGAAAGAACGAAAAGAAAAGAAAAGAAAAGAAAAGAAAAGAAAAGACAAAGGTATGTTCTAAAAAGGGAAGGTCTCCATATCCCTGGCATGACTGCTTGGATTTGACCTGAGTCCCTTATCCGGTTCATTCACACAAATGTCACACATTTCTGCAGTCAGGCTGTCGTACCCTGTGTACTGTGTGAGGAGAACTGATGAAGGGGCCATAGTGTGGGCCATGGGACCAAAGCTCTGTCAGTTATAAGGCCTCACTCAAGCCAGGGATGCCTCTGTGTACCAGTTTCCGTGCTGCCAAATGGGCTGACTTCATCACATCCATCCACTTAGTGAGGTTGTTCTGAGAACTAAAGTCCATGGAAACTCTGGCACAGGGTCTCGCTCACCATGGGTCAGTGTCGTGTGCTACGGATGCACGTCAACTATGGAGATGTTTTCCAAATTTCATAGTCTCTCTGACTCATTTTTAATGGTCCTAGAGCTTATTTGCTTATGTGCCTAACCATTTTTTAATATTTATATATTTATTTAAGAGAGAGAGAGGCAGAGAGAGAACGGGTATGCCAATAACTCCAGATGCATGTGTCACTTTGTACATATGGCTTTATGTGGGTACCAGGGAATTGAACCCGGGCCATGAGGTTTTGCAAGCAAGCACCTTTAATCACTGAGCCATTTCTCCAGCCCAAATCGTTTTGTGTTTAGTTTAAGCTGTTAAACCTTTTTTTTCCCCTAGGTGCTAAAAGATGCAGAGACCATCTCTTGCCACATGGGGGCACACGTTTTCTGCTCCCTCCCACTGGGCACCCATCCTGGGAAAGGACCTCTCTTCCTAACTGGATGCATCAGGTCTTTATGCCTTGGCTTCATGAACCAAACACCCCACTGGAACATGGACAAGGGTTGGCCCATCCCAAGAAACAAAGCTCAGAAACCAGAGGATGGGTTTTATTATAAGCAGGTAAAAGCCTCAAAGATCCCATGTGCTTGGTTATAACTCACTGCTGGCCAGTGACTGGGTCCCTAAAACCGAACCTCAGAGGAATCCATCCTGTGTGCCTCTCACACACACAAAGACAAGCGTATGCATTTAAAAATAAACGAGAGAGCCAGAATGAATGACACCTAAATCTCTGAATGCTACCTAATAAATAAAATAAAATAAAATTTAACATTAAGAGAACCTTCCCTTCATAAGCCCCTTCCACGCTTTCCCCCTTCCATTGCCTCTGTCACCTCATTTTGCTCTCAACTTTGAAGAAAAAGGAGAAGTCTGCTGAAATGGTAAGAAAAACAAAAAGTTGATACTTGACTTTTGGTCATCCAGGAGTCTGAATCTGGTGGTTTACAGAAGAAAGAGGACTGCCAGGGATGGACTTTGATTCTGATAATTTAGCCTCAAATATTATCTTCTGAACACACTGGGCACTTGAACTGTGGCCCAGTGGTCAGGCACTGGGCAGGGGGTCTGCCGCACATTGGCAGTGAACTCAGTCTGTCATTTGGAAGAGAAAGGAAACAGAGAGGAAGAAGGGTGTTGTGGGCACCTTGTCCAGCAAATTCCCTCCCTTCTCTGAGGCTTTACCAGGCGATGTACCCAGAAGTGTCCCAGAATCTTCCAGAAGCTTCTGAACTGCCAACACAAGGATGCAAATCAAAGGTTCTGGTATAAAACTAACAGAACATTTATTGAAATCAACTGCAAACGAGTCCTTGCCTGGTACTATGGCTGGGAGGTCATAAACCCTATGGAGGAGTTACTATTGTTGTCTGGTTAAATGAATATATCATGCCCAATAAAATGTTCTCAAAATGGTTATGTTTATGCCCGTATATTAATGCTACTCTCACTTTTGGTTAGAGAAGCTTCTCTTTTCAGATGGTGTGACCACTGGGGAGACACAAAACTCAAAAAAGTGTCGAGAAGAAATGACAGTGGAGTGTTCAACACTAAGTGAGACATCGCTAGCACACCCTCAGAGGCTCAGGGACCATTGCAGAAGAGGTGAAGTAAAGAATGTAAGAGCCAAAGGAAGGGAAGAGTGCTTACAATACTGTCTTCCAGACACAAAATGGCCTTGACATTCACGACCTCACAGTAGCTACACAAGACCTGCATCATAGGAGAGGGAAATGATGACATCAAAATAGAAGAGAGAGGGATTGGAGAGATGGCTCAGCAGTTAAGGCACTTTCCTACAAAACCTAATGACCTGGGTTCAATTCCCCAGTACTACGTAAAGCTAGATGCCCAAAGAGGTGAGTGTATCTGGAGTTTATTTGCAGAGGCTGGAGATCCTGGTGGGTCCATTCTCTCTGTCACTCTTTCTCTGCTTGTGAATTAATTAATTGATTAATATAGAAGAGAGACTAGTTGGAAAGAAGGGATGCAGTGGAGGGGGGAGTCTATCCATCCGCCTTGTGGGGGGCTACAAGCCTCACATAAAACATCCCCCTACACGACCCTTTTTGTGGCCATAAAAAGAATAAATGCAGGCTTGAAGTGAAAGCAGCCATGGGAAACCTACAAGTATGCAGAAAAAATGCAAGCCACCCATCATCTCTCCACCCAAAAAATAATAACGGTGGTTGGCACATTTCCTTCCACACTCCCTCTGTAATATGTAAAATCTCATATTACATAATGGTAGGCTGCTCTCTGTTCCCACTAAACGCAACATAAGCCCTTCTCCATATGATTAAATACCCTCTCAGCAACTTCAACAATACAAAATATTATTCACATTCTCATCCCAGTGGGCATTGAGGTTGATTCTAAATTGTTTTCTTATTAAATATCACTGCCAAAAAAAACTCCTCAAAACTTTAACCTGTGCAAACAATAAAAATTTCAAAGTTCCCTGAAGTTGAACTGTTGATGAAAAGACCTCAAATGCATTTTTTTTAAACCAGGAAGACTGTGCCATGCCTGTCACTCCCCCCCCCCTGCCCTGCCCCATGAACAGCAGCATTGAATAGCTCATGGGCCATTCCTGTCATCTCTGGGTATGTCTCATATTAAAAATACATGCATTCATTTATAAGGAGGGAGTGGGTAATATTTCCCTTAATTTGTATTTCCTTGACTACAAGTTGGACATTTTTCAGAGTTCTAGACACATTTTGTTCCTCGTTTCTGAAATGCCCTTGGCCCAAATAAGGCTTCTTTAAGTAATGACCAAATGATTAGCTAATTTCTTACAGATGGGGTGATTTTCCCATGATCCACTTATGTCTGTCAATGACTAATGAGTCCTTGATGGAAGCAGCAGATATTATATACCAGACAGATACATCCACCTGGGCAAGGAGATACACAGCTTCAATATTCAGTTCCTTTTGAGTATCCTCAGGATCCTATGTCTTTTCTTAAAACAGTTCTCTGCTTTACTATATGGCTTCTTATCTTGGGCCTTTTTCTCTCTTAAAGCAGAGGATATAGCCAAGTGTCCTTCACATCCCTGGCTTTCTCTTCCTTCTGGTGGCTCTGGGGTGCCTGTAAGCTACACAGCACTTTTACCAACCAACCCTGGAGACAGTGGAAATATCTACTGTGAACGGGACCACTGCTCAAGATGCCAGGCAACATATAAAAAAGAGGGTGGCAGGGTATACATGAATTTCTGATTTTTTTTTCATATAAATCTTAAATGTCGTGTGAGAGATAGTTATTGTGATGGTTAGGTTTTGTTGTCAACTTGATCTTTTTAATTATCTTGGGTGGGTCTCTGAGGATGTTCACAGGAAGGCAGCCTCTCAGTAGGGGGTAGGATGTAAGGAAGCTCAGGAGAGCTAGAAATAAATATACCTTCCTGAGAGGGCAGTGCAGGAAGGAATTCCAGAGACTCAGGAAGCCAACAAGCCCAGGAAAGGGTTGCAAGACTCCGCCGTATGGCTATATAAAAGGGGAGAAAATTTCTCTTTCTCTTTCGCCCCCTGCCTGTTTCCTGTTCTGTGTGTGGTGTTGGTGATGGGTTTCTCTCTCTGCTTGGTCCTGTGAAAGGGGTCCAGTCTCTTTCTCTGTTATGGAACTTCCCCTGGATCTGTAGCTTCAATGAATCCTTTCCTCCCATAAACTGTGCCTGGTTCGGAGATTCATCCCAGCGGTGTGTGGCTGACCATGACTATTATCCTAACACTATTCATTTTATTTTTAAAATTCACATTTAGGCACGTTTTGATTCACCTAATTGTGCCCCATATCAAAGCCAGAGTTAGATAGGGAACAAGGAGTTGGGCCCAGTGACTCCATTCTAAATGGAGAGCAGCCATTTGCTTGCCTGTCTGAACCCCATTAAGCATGTACTTGACATGCGGAGCCCCAGGCAGAAAAAGAACCCGATGGGAGACCAAGGAAACTCCAGGAAGATAACAAGTATTTATGATGTTTGGTGACTGACCTTTAGGCAGAGTGACATCTGGGCCCCACCCCTGGAGCTTAAGAAACATGATCACAAGTCTATTTACAATGTTCCTAAGTACAAAAGATATTTCCATTTATCACTCTAATGAGCTCAAGCCATGTGATTAGCCGAGGGTCAAAAGCTGATTTGATTTCCTGGACTTCTCAATCAGTCCCTGTTTTGCCAGGCACCAGAAGTCATCCGAGCCTTACCTTATGAATAAGCAATTGCTTAGCGACAGCTCAGATGCAACGGCATCTACATAATTGGGGAAAATTAAATGTACGGCAGAAGAAGAAGGGGTTCACGTTCAGCTAGAGATTTCTCATTCATTAAGTAACCTGCCCAATAAAATGTTCCTTATCCCAGAGATCTAGGTAAAACAATTTCTCCTCGCAGGCAACAATCGAGCCAAAATGTCCATTCATATGAAAGACATATCTACCAGGTCGGCTCTTGTACATTAAAGAGCTCACACCCCAGTAAGGTGACGCTTCTCTGTGAAGAAAAGAGATAATCTCCTAGACCCTGTATCTCCAATGCAGAATAAAAGCCCACCCTTTGTAACGTCATGGTGGGAGTTCATGAAATGCTGATTCCTGGGCTCCACCCTGGAGCTACTTAAAATCTTTCAGAGAGGCAGGCTCAGCCATACCCTCACATCCACAGGCACACCCCAAGGTAACTTTGACACAGACTTGAATTTTAAAATTAACGTTTAGACTGACCAACGGTAAGCCCTTCCTCTGCCCTAAACATGCATTAGTCCATGTGCACAGCAATGTCCTCTGAGCACAGCTGACGTCATGATCTAGATGGGAACAGCTGTGACTGCCCATGAGACCCTCAGGAGATGGGCTTCTGAGATTCCCTCATAGAGGCGAGTAGAGTCATCAGACCCTCACTTGAATTCCAGCCACTCTCTCTTTGTACCCACCCTCCCAGTTTCACAGAATTCTGACTCAGCTGCACATGCTTTCAGGAGGTGCTAAAGTGTATGTGGGTGCACAGCTAACTGAGGGGGGGACTCTATGGAGCTGTGGGGAGGTAGCCATTCACGCTGGGTGAGACTTTCAGTAACGAAGGTTCTTTGGGATCACCTATACTCATGGAGGTAACCCTTCACCATGCTCATGGAAGGAAGCCCAGAAGACTCAAGGATTCACCAAGCTGTTTCTTTCTTTGGTCTCTTGATGGTTACCTATCTGGGAGTGGTGAGGAGACATGCATTCGCCTCTCTCCAGGCAAAGTTCATGCAATATGTGAACTAAAGTTCCCCAAAAGCAGCTTTACGTACCTACATTAAACATCCTAGCAGCTGGCTGACTGATAGAACTTCTATGACTGGGAAGGAATAGAATGGAGCCGGTTCCTAGTTAAATTAGTTTGGGCTATTTTCAGCCCTTTTAATAGTCATTTATTACCCACCTCTGTGCCTGACCTAACAGCTTTGCAATCAGGTGATCAGGTGAAGCCTTTTTGGAATATACTAGCAGACTCCCAGCGTCCACCAACCCAAAGGCTACAAATGTCATCAGATAACACCAGGAGCCTATGGTGAAGACTTCCCTGCTTTCATGCTTCCCAACCAATATGCTTGAAAAGCGCCTTGGTTTATGACCTTCTTTTGCTCTATAACTAGAAAAACTGCACGCCATCATTATCCCATTGAAACATGGAATTTGAGGTCATGGAAACCTGTGTCCCTGGCTCATGATCATTCATATTTGGCCCAAGAATGGACTCTCTTACTCCCTTTGAGGCAAAAGCTAAATTTTTTTTGCATCAATAAATACCACTATTAGTGTCCAATTAGGTATTGGACCTGGTTATACGGGAGTCTTTTCCAAAACAAAAGGTGGGGCGAGAGAGAGAGAGAGAGAGAGAGAGAGAGAGAGAGAGAGAGAGAGAGAGAGAGAGAGAGGAATTTAAGACTAGAAGAAAAAAAGTAACTGAACAGACTCAATAGAAGCCATCATTTTCTTCCATCAAATAAAAACCTCTCTTTCAAGAGGACATGCACTGTCACAGCCCATGGGAAATAGAAAAGGAAATGTGGCCAAGGCCGAAGGAGAGGAAAATAAAGTCCCCCAAACCTTCTAGGGTTTGCCTAGAAAGGCATCCTTCCATCTTCCCTGGATCTAGATATCAAACCCACCCCTCAATTTTTTATCTCCCATTTCCTCTCCTGTCTGGTAGGTTTGTCTCCAGGAATCAAAATCCGACAGCATCCATGAAAGCAGTGAGCTGCTCCCATCAGCACTTTACCTGTCTGTCTCCAGCATTTGCAAACCGCCACATCCGGTGACTAAAATAAAAACAAAATCCAACCCGTTCTTCTATTCAAAGCCACATAAACACGAGGAAACCACACCAGTGAAAGGCCCAAGGGACACTACAATTTCAGAGACATTTCTTGGGTTATGGGTTGTAGTTTATGCATTTTAGTTGCAAACAATGGGTGCCACACACTGAGAAACCCCTGGAGAAAAACAGCAAGAAGCAAAAGGCAAGTTCGTGCTGGAAGTTGGAAGTTCTCGGTCTTGTCTTTCTTACATGGAAGGCCAAGAGAAGGCAGAGAAGTCATGGTTCATGCCTTTAATTCCAGCAGTCGGGAGGCAGAGGTGGGAGAATCACCCTGAGTTTGAGGCCAGCCTGGGCTACAGAGTAAGTTGCAGGTCAGCCTGGGCCAGAGAGAGACCCTACCTCAAAAAAATAATAACAATAAAGAAAAGAAGGAAAGGGAGGGGGAGAGAGAAGGGAATGGGAGGGGAAGAGAAGAAAGGGGAGAGAAGGGGAGGGAAGGTGAGGGGAGGAGAAGAGAATGGAAGAGGGGGAGGAGGAGGAGGAGGTAGTGGTGGCAGTCAAGAGGACAGAGAGAAGTTGGTGCCTGGCTTTAGCAGGAACTTCATAGCAAGGGACTGAGAGGTCATGTGATACCCTAGAAAGCTAAAGAACCCCTTCTGGTGGGTGGGTAGGTATGCGCATGCCCACATGTATATAATTATGCATGCATGTGGAGGTCAGAGGACAACCTCAGGTCTCATCCTCAGGAATGCTATTTTCCTTTCCTGAGAGCCTGGAGCTCACCAAGTAGGTCAGATCGGCTGAGCAGTGAGGCCCATGGATCCTCCTGTCTCTGCCCCCCATCACTGCTATTAGAGGCAGGTGCTGGCTCTCTTCCCATGGGTCTCCTACTCAGCTCTCCATTCTTGCATGGCGAGTACTTTACCAACCGAGCTATCTCCCTGGCCTTGAAGAACCCCTCTGGAATCCAAAGGAAACCAGGACTTCCTGTTCCAAGACAAAAGCCACCACCATGCTCTGGGGTGGCTCCTTTCTCCCCAGTGCTGGACATTAAATAGCATCTAGCATGAGGGCCACCTGCATAGCCAAGCCAAAGTCATCTGTCCCCACAAGAGAACCCAAGAAAGGGGAGCGTGTGGAAGTCCACTGTGTGCCCTGAAGTCAAGTTCTGCTGCCTCCCACCAAGACTCACAACATGAGAGAAGAGATACTTCCAGCCATGGCAGAAAGGAGGGAGAGAGTGAAAGAAAGAACAGCAACCCACATAGGTGTGCCTTATCCACGCCACGTGTCTGCATTAAACGTGCTCCCCATCTTACTCCCCTTCAGAAAAATTCAGCTGACCGAAAAAACTCCAGGGCAGAGGTTGTACAAGCCAAGTCTATTTCCAGGTTGTAGCAGGTAACCTTAGAGATCGTGGCAACGTATGTGGGTCTCAGCTGCTTCCAGTTATAAAGGAGTCATGTAGATGGACTCCAGGGTGCTTTCTGACATGAATGTTCCTATTCTAGATAACCCCAGACTCTGACCCAGCTGCCCAAATGTGATTTTATTATCATCCCAAGTTCAAGTGTGAAGGTATTCTAGACCATCAAGAATACATATATATATAAGCTGGACATGGTGGCGCATGCCTTTAATCCCAGCACTCGGGAGGCAGAAGTAGGAGGATCGCCGTGAGTTCAAGGCCATCCTGAGACTACATAGTGAATTGGAGGATCGCCGTGAGTTCAAGGCCACCCTGAGACTACATAGTGAATTCCAGGTCAGCCTGGACTAGAGCAAGACCCTACCTCGAAAAACCAAAAAAGACAAAAAAAAAAAAAAAAGAATATACACACATATATATCACTGGTTCTCCGTTGCATCTCCTTTAGCATCTAGAGGTCCAGGAGCAAAATGCAGCTTTTCCAGTCACCAGAGATCTAAAATTAGATACTCATGTTGACTTCCTCTTAGAAAAGAAGACTTCATTGTCCAAATGATTTC
>PVHP010049258.1:0-12233 GCA_004024765.1 Zapus hudsonius
TCCAGGCCCAGAATCGCAAATACCACATTTTGCCTTATGTAAGAATAAGTACTTTGTTTTCAAAAATATCCAAAAGCAGAGGGGAGCCACTTATGAAGAAACGGGAGGGGCAAGGGAACACATTCGAGGAAAGGCGCGAATGTATTTAAAGTTAATTAGATGCCTGTATGAAAATATTATGACTAGACCTACTGTACTGCAAATTAATACAGGGCAAATTAAATTAGGGTGATAAAATAAAAGGCGCGGAAACAAGATGAACTACTGTGGATTAGGGAAGCGATCGGGGGAGGTGAAAAGGAAGAGAAGAGGGGTGAATGTTATCAAATATGTTATATGAATTTGAGGAAATATAAGAATGAAACTCAATGTGTTGTAATGTCAATACTTGCCAATAAAATTGAATAATTTTAATTATATTTCAATTTTTATGTGAAGTTTACATAAATCTGTAAGTTCAGATCCTTCTGCTTTGTGAACACTCATTTGTCATTAATGTGGCCTTGTTTCTAAAATGTAGGAATCTTCTTGACTCCTGATTGTGTACCTTGATGGACTAGTGAAATGCTATTCTCTATGGTGGCATAAAAGCCAGGAGTATCTTATTCGATGTGCTAACCCATATGCACTGAGCTGCAGGATATAATATGAAAGGTTGTTTTATTTTCAGACTGCATTTCTGCTGGTCAAGGAAGAGACATAATGTGTGTGTCTCGCAGCATCTGAACATGTACCATACGTCCATCCATGGACCAGCAAGGTTCTCTTGGGCCCCCTCCACTTGCTGCTCTGGTGCTGTGCTATATAGAATAATATCCTTTTGTCTTCAGGAACTATCAAAATCATAGACATTCATGAAGGCTACATTACAATAGGAATTTTGATAGCATTGTGTATTACATCCATATTAAAAGCAAATTACCTTAGTATGAACATTAGCATTTTATAAGAACCACCAGGCTTTGTCCTCAAAAGCACTGTTTGCCTCTTAAGAGGTAAACGCTTAAATTAAAAAAAAACCTGTGGATTGGTATATCCTTAGACATCCCCCCCCCCCCGCCCCAGTGCGGCCAAACCACTTCTGAGTCTCCCATTAAAACCTCCACTTTTCTTAACCACACAAATTCCTATGCTCCTGAGAGGACAGTTATAAGATTTATAAACTGTACAAATGATGCTGACTCAACTCCTCTTATCTTAATATAACTGTGGCCAATGTCCATTCAATGAAATCATCTTTCAAACAGAAAAGGAGAGTCTGTTTTAAAATCCCACCCTTGAAGCAAATGGCGTCTGTCTCCTGGCCTAAAGCATACATAGTCTTTGATTTCCAGCTGTTATGCACCACTCTTCTGAGGGCAGACTTCCTGGTAGGGAGAAGGTAGTATGGGACTCATGCACACTGGTAGGCTTGGGCGCCATCCAAGCAAGCGAGGTGTGAGAGGCGACTCCACTTCTAATCCTCCCTGTTCCACAGTGAAACTTTGGGGAGCATGTGAAGTGACACAGGTTGACCTTGCACAACCAATAAAGGTATAAGCTTGCACCTATGACACAGATTCCTAGGGTACTGGAAATGGTAGATGGAAGATGCTCAGGAAGTTTTGGTGTCAGTAACTTATAACCTGAAGCCCAATATTGTCGTGTTGCCACAGTCCAAAGCAATGTCATAGTTAATTCTTTATCGGTGGTGCTTGTGGTGAGGATGATGACATTGATAGCATAGTGAGGATGTGTGTGCAGCAGGGGGAACAGGATAACCATAACCAAAATGACTCTGAGGGGAGATTTTATCATTCGATGCCTCATAATATATTAGATTAAAAGGCCTTCTATTCCCAGTAGAGAAAGCATAATGCCTGAGAAGCAGAAGAATACTTATCTATTTATGCCAACAGTACTTCCCTGGTCAGCCGCAAGAAGTAATTTTTGTAATTCCACTGTACAGAGAAGTATGTAAAAGTTCTCTGTCCACTTACCATGTGGCTCTTAGGAATGAGAGGCAGGAGGAAGAGAATGAGGAGGAGGAGGAGGAAGCAGCAATGCCTTGGTAAAGTTCAAGTTTCCAAGAGGTGGCTTCTGTCTCCTGTTCCTATGTCTCGGCCATCCACGCCTGGCTCCCATGGCTAAGACAGAGAGTGTCAGAGAAAGATGAACAGTGATGGTGGAGAACAGAAGGATAGTAACAAGCAATCCCCTCATGCAAGAGTTAAATAATGAGATAGCATACCAACATTTTTATTATTATTCGTTGTACTATTATTCCCTTAGAAAGAAAAGTGAAACGTCTTCCTAACAAATAATAATCTGGATGCTAATACTAAATGCTATGAGAGTCCTTCACAGTGTGAAAAATTTGGTGAGCATTGTTGACAGCACTGACACAGTTACTACAGGAAGAAAAACCAAGATTCTAGATTAACTGAAATAACCATGTCCCCACCATATCCCATCTCCATACTTTCTATTTAGCCTTATAATTTCATAAGTCATTCATGAATTTCTCAATGTGCTTCTATCCTATTGCTATTGCCCTTCCTCACTTCTAGGCCAGCTTCTATAAAGGAGCAAGAGTTTAGAATTGTCAGGTATATTCCATCATTGAGGCTGGAGAACATGTCTGCTGGGGGTTTTTGAGGAAGGGTCTCATTGTAGCCCAAGCTTACCTGGAGCTCTCTCTGTAGACCAAGCTGGCCTCAAACTCTCTGTAATCCTCCAAGTGAAACCTTCCAGGTCCTGGACTTATAGGTGTGAGTGGCCATGCCTAGATTCATGCCTGTTTTTTTTTTTAAAGGAAAAAGACTTGTATCAAAAGTCTCGTTTTGACATTAGTTGAGAACAGCATTGTTATTGGTTCTTTCCTGTAACCAGACCTCTTCTATAACTCTCTCATTCTAACTTTCTTACTCTGTGTCTCTAACTCCTTTCTCCTGACCCTCATGACTTATCAATTCTTGTATGAAGTTAGCTTCAAAGAAAGCCTGAATCCTTAAATTCCCCCTGTTTTCTTCCCTTGTTCTAGGCCTATTGTATCCACTCTGAATAGATATGAGACACAGAAACTTGAAGAAACACAGCTACCTGTTATCCAGGGCAAGTGTCAGCTGTTGTGGTCATTTGAATGTAAAATGTTTCCCTAGCCTCAGATATTTTTGATTAAGCTTCCCATTTAAGTCTCCAGCAGGAGGCTGGAGGATGAATGTTATTGGGGGCAGATCTGGAGTCCAGTCCTGAGGTGTGTCCTGAAATAGCTTAAACCCTTGTTGTTTGCTTTTCTCTCTCTGCTGTGAAGGTATTAAGAACTGAGCTAGCTTCTTCCTCCATGATGAAACTTTCCCTCTAATCTACAAGCCTGAAATAAACCTTCTTCTCTCACAAGCTGCTTCTGGTAAGGTGTTAGTCCCAGAAATTCAAGGATAGCTATACCAGCTGCATTTATGTCTCTACTTGAGCACACATGGATATATCTTATGAGAAGAAGAAAAAAATAAGTCTGTTAATTTATTTTTCAACTGCCTTAAGTGTCTCTAGTGGACTGCATTAATAAGTACAAGCTAAATGGTTTTTAACAATAAATACCAGAATCTAAGAAGTCAACAGCAACTGTGATTATTTCTCTTTATCAAAAGAGGGTAAAAAATGTCAAGGGCAGTGTGGTTCAGGGCAGAGGGTTTGGGATCCAGAAGCTCTTGTCCTATGTGTTTATTTAGGGCTTTATTGTGGTGGTTCTGCCTTAATCTACATTTGTCATCAAAGTTATGTTTGGCTCTTGTGATATCTTTGCAAGTCCCTGAAATGAAGAAGGGTTATGCAAGAAGATAATTAGGTTTAATCCACAAGGCTAGACATGGAAATCTATCTTTCACCACAAATCCTATTAAAGGAAATTTGTTTTCATGGCTACACCTCACAGAAAGAGTTGAAAGTATAGAATAGTTATAAAATAGCTATCCGGATTCTATCCAAAGGAGATCTTAACAGGAAAAGACAAATTTATTTGATGGATTATCATTGAAGTCTTATAGCACACAGCCATAGAAAAATATGCAGAAATACTGTTTATGTTTTTATCATTTCTGTCCTGCTTTATCTCTTCTCTCTCCTTCCTTTCAACCTCCATATGTGCTGCATGCACACACATAACTATCTTCACTCAAGAAGTGACTTTCTGAAGCCATGGGAACATTTTAGCTGCTTCTGAATTCTCACAGAGTAAATTTCTGAGATCATAGTAACATGCTACTTCTTCTATTTTTAGTGGATGTTGAAGAACCAGATCTTAAAACAATAAACCAGACTGTCTGAGGGTAGCTCAACAAGAGAGAGTGCTCACTGCAAGTGCATAGGCCTTAGAAGGCCTCATTTACTCTGAGTTTATTCCCCAGAACCTGCATGAAAAGTTGGGCATGCCACACATGTCTGTAAGCCCAGACCTAAGGGAGCTGAGTCCAGAGCTTCTTTATGGCCTTCTGGTCAGTTTATCTGACCCAAAAATGCCAGTTCATGGTTCACAGAGAGGCTACATTTGATGAAAACAAGGCAGATGAGTGACAGAGGAAGATACCCTACCTTCTCCTCTGGCCTCCACATGTGTGTATGGGTTATGTACATCTGCACACACATGTGCATACACCATACAAATGCACTTGCCACATCATATTACATCACATCACATACACAGTGCGCATTGCATCACACATATATGCACACAAAATGAACACAATCTATCTGTAGATGGCAGTGATGAAGATGATAGATAGAGAGATAATAGATGAATAAAGAATTTGAATCATGGAGGGGCAGCCTGACTTGTAACTTTTTGCAACTCATGCTGTATAAATATTCCTACCATCCTATCTTGAACTGTGGAACAGCATGACTATGAAATTTGTAACAATGTATAATAGTCCACCATCTTGTATGTCACCTTGTGGGAACCTGCTGAGGGCCACGGAGGACATAGGGTTAAAGGAAAGTTGAGACTGTCCTAAAACCCAGATTATCTCATTCTGAGTCCGGAAGGAGTTCGGCCTGCTATCTCCTTCCCTCCCCAGAAAAGCCTGATAAGTCCAGGCACTTCAAGGCCTGAGTTTACTGGAGTTCACATAACTCAGCTGTAGGGTAATAAAAAGCCTGGGCAATGAGGAAGTTTGAAGGTGACAGCTCTACAGTCACCACCATCTGTTACATGCCTAAAGACACGTAACTCCCGCCACCTGGAACTGAGAAAGTTCCCCCAACTTATCTCTGCAAACCAGGCATCTGCAGGTTACTGGCCCCTGCCAATCCTTTCATGAGACATCCACAGGCCACCCTGCCCCGACCAATTCCCTTGCCACTTATCAGCCTGCCTCTCTTTTCCCCCCCTAAATACAAACACCCACTTCAAAATAATAAATGAGCTGTTCACTGCAACTGTCTCCCTGGTGACTATGCCTATCAGCTCACCACTGTCCCAAGACTCTGTCCACCCAGTTCTGTGGATGAACTGGGGTGTTAGTGTACAATGACCCCCCAAGGAATCCATGGACCAATCACCGAATATAATTCCATACTTTTAACATAGTAAAATATCAGAAGATGAAGAGACATATTTACCACTTTTGTTTTTAATGAAGTTTAGATAATTTAAATTTTCATGACATCTGTGTTTAAAAACTAGCTCATAGTCCTGAAAATATAACAAACATCTCTCTCTTTCTCTTTCTCTCTCTCTCTCATAAAATGCTGTTCAACACTATCTTTTTGTTTCTCATAATTTCCAGTTTTATTTTCCTATTCCCAAATATTTTCCTGGACATATATTTTCTCAAAGCATTATTACTTAATCTCCTTGGTGAGAGTAAAGAACTCTTACTCCACGGAACTTTTTTCTCTAAATCACTAATTCTCACATCTATTATTCCAATTACTCCATGAAAACCATTCTTTTGATCTAATTTTTGAAATTTTTACAATATCTTTAAATATGTAAGAAAGCCTCAGGCATAGTGACATACATGTGTAATCCTAATACTCAGGAGGCTCAAACAGAAAGATCACAAGTTTAACATCCAACTGGACTGAATAGTGAAATATTATCTTTAAAAGTCCACAGAAAAGTATTCTAGGAGGGTAACAATCATGTCACAAGTCATCACGTGAAAATAACTGCTTCTTGTTTTGGGGGGGCACTATGTCCATAGAAGAAAGCCATTCAGCAGATAAAACAGCTCATCCATTTTTAGAAGGATAAAGTAGGTGATAATGCTGATCACTGTTTGTTAGGAAAGCTGCAGTCTCACAAATTTTAGGGCTGTAATATGATGGCATGGATATAGGAGTGAGAAAACTCTTCCAGCTTTGTCAATTCCTGGAACAAAAGTCGAAAGTCAAAACAAATCTGAAAGCTCTTAATTAAAATCTGTTATATTATCATGATTATTTTTTCAATCCAACACACACACATGAGCATGTGTTTGTATGTGGTCACACACACACACACACACACACACACGCACGCATGCACACACACACACCCCTAACCGTGGTAGAAAACAATAATAATCTACTTGACTGGAGGCACAATATTCGAAAAGAAAGATTTGTGATGTGGATGCTTCGCCTCCAGAGCTAAGTCCTTGTTCCAACGCAGAGAGATTCTGCAGCACTTCAGCAGCTTCCTCATCCTTGTCCAGAAGGGAGACCTGCCAGTCAACATTTGTCTGCCAAGGAGTGATGAACCCAGAAGTAAAGCCACCTATGTCTAGTACTATCTTGTCTCTTGTTCTTAACTACTCAGGTTCCTTGGTAGAAGCACAAACCCACAGCTATATTTATTGTCACGCGAGGGGAAGAATAAGTTCACTATCCCAATTACATTGACATTGATCTATGTTCTAACTTTGGCAAATGCTGTGTGATTAGATGTGACATGGGCCTCGTAAAGTACAAGGTTTAAAAGCCACTGAAGATTTACACAACAGCGATCTTGCTCTGCCCCTCTTCCCCAGAACACAGCAATCAGGAAATCATCCTGCTTCTTCAGGAATGCCATGAAGTAAAGGCAGCTTATGAAGCAAGAGAGGATCTTCAGCTGCCCTCAATCACCAGTGTATAAAAAGAGTGAGAAGTAAACAATGCTTTTTGCCAGTTAGAGTCTAAAGTTTTAGCTACTTCATAACTTAAGATCTAATTCAATCACCCTTAAGTTGTTAAAATATTAAAGTAACTTTTAGAAAATGTACTAAAAAGCTATGTTCTTTTGAAGCTCCACAAATGCCTCAATTCATTTCTTTTTCTTCTATTGTTCCTTGAATCTTTTTATTAATTGTGAACTTTACTGTATGAACACAGGCCATATTTATCATATGCCCATCAGATCATGCCCTCTCCTCTGCCCTCAGTGGGGCTGTGGTATTCGCATTGGAATCATGATTCATCAAGGGGGGCAGTGGCAATGCTTTTGGTTACTCCTTCCCATCCTGTGGGACTTACAATCTCTCCCACCCTCCCACAAGGGCCACGTTATAAGTCTCCTTCAGTGGGAGCTCTCTACATCACCTGAACTTCTGCTTTGAGGAGCTTTGGGTCTCCTAGGTGGGTACTGACATCTCCCTGGAGGAGGTTCTCAGGCTGGCAGTAAGAGCACTCCTGTTTAAACAGACACTTCCTCTGTACTGGCTCCTTGACATCTCTTGTGCTAGGTAGGCAGTTGGCAAAGTTTTCTTCGTTGAACTGATGGACCTTGGTTGTCTAAAGTAACACTTCCTTGTGAAAAAGCAGATTCTTTAATAAAGAGTGAGTGAGCATGAATCAAAGGGGGATAACCATAGTAATTTGAAAGAATTTTGATGGGCATCACCTTTTTCTTAGCCATAGAAGAAGGGGAGATTCCCTGAGGAATCTATGACTATCCAATCCATAGGGTTCTGACTTGATTCTCAGTACCAGATATAAATTCTCTCCCACTCATTGGTTCACATGTCCAACTGGAGAGCAGTTGGTTACTCCCATAATCTCTGCACCACTATTTCACAGGTGTGTACATCTTGCCTGACTGATTCATTCTGTAGCTTGCAAGATCCCCTGGTTGTTCATGCTTGGTAAATATTATCCCTCTGTAGGTAGCAGAGCTTTCCAGCATTATGAGGGAAGGCCAGCAAAGATCTGGCTTCTTTGTTAGCTCCAGCGTGATCCTCTGCCCTCTGTCCACATCCTGTGGTGTCTTCAGCAATAGGGTCTTACTGATTAGCTCTGGTAAGAAAGCAACCAAGTATTTGGCAAGGACCTGCACTGTTTTGGGAACCTCATGTGATTCATTGATAAACAGCTAACTGTGGTGGTTAATTGGTACTTTATCAGTTCTGGCCCTATGATTTACCTGTAAGAGTCTATTGTTTTCGGGTTAAGCTCTCTCCACTCCATACAGCAGACTTCTGTCCAGACTATTCCCCTCCCTTACTATGAGATACATCTTTTAATTGGCTAACTAGGAGGAAGGTTTCTATGATACTGGCTTATGCCACCAATAATTCTGTGTACTGTCCCACACTCTCCCTTTCCCCATCCTCCACCTATCTGCTCTCTGCGTGCCTCCTATCCCTCCTCTCGTCCCTTCCTCGTTCCCGCACTCTCTCAATCTCATTGTAGCTCCTTGCCAATGCTACTGTTGATTTTAAAGCTTGCAAACAAAACAAGCTACTCCACGCTAGGACCACCTATGAGAGAGAGCATGAAGCATTTGGCTTTCTGAGCCTGTGTGACCTGCCTTAGTGTAATTTTTCCAAGTCCATCCATTTTCTTCCAAACTTCATTACTTCATTTTTTTCTTATCACTGAGTAGAATTTCATTGTGTATATGTACATTGTCATTATCCATTCATCAGTTGACGTGCATCTTGTCTGCTTCAAATCCCTGGCTATTGTGCACTGGGCAGGGACAAACACAACTGAGCAAGCATCTCTAGCCTATGCCCGGAGGAATACAGCTGTATCACATGGTAGATCTATTCTTAACTTTTTGGGGCGTCTCCCTACTGCCTCCATAATGGTGGTACAAATTTGCACTCCCATCAGTGTGGATGCAGGTTCCTCCTTCCCCACACCCCTGCCAGCACTGGTTGCCATAGGCTTTTTAAAAAAATATTTTGTTTATTTATTTTCAAGCAGAGAGATACAGAGAGAGAGAGAGAGAGAGAGAGAGAGAGAGAGAGAGAGAGAGAGAGCACACCAGGGCCACCACCTTGTTGGTCTGGCATATGTGGGTACTTGGGAATTGAACCTGAGACCTTAGGCACTGTAGGCAAGTGCCTTAACCGCTGAGCAATCTCTCCAGCCCACTCATCCGGATTTTTGATAATAGTCGTTGTGACTGGAGTGAAGTGGGATCTCAGAGTTAGAAATTTGCAGTTCCCTAAAAGTTAAAGATGTTGAGCATCTTTTTAGATGTTTATTGGCCTTTTCTACTTCTTCGATTGAAAACTCTCTTTTTAGTTCCCTGCCCCAATTTCTGCTTGGGTTGCTTGATTTTTTTTCTTAAACTTAAAAATAAAAGGTTATATTCTTCTATGCTCTCTGCCCAACTCTGATTTCAGTTGGGTGCCCTCCTCACTGGGGTTTTGGTATTCATTGTAGGGTTCTGAAGGCTGAGGTTAGTCTCTGTTGAAGGGGTGTGGTAGTTTAGGCTAATTCTATCCACCGCAAGGTTCTTCTGCAATGTTCTCTGAGCCTTCACAGGCATATTATAAATCTGAATTAATGTTGAGTTCTCTGTAGCCTCTGGATCCCCATTTTGATGAGATCTGGGTGACCACAATGTCTGTTGCTATCTCCCTGGAACTTGCTTCCAGGTTAGCCTTGAGAGTAGTACTGACTCCTGTAGATATGAAAAAGGTGACCCTTCTCATGAGAGACAGCCAACTATCTTTTCTTGTTGTATTGATGTATTTTAGATCTCCCCAGTGTTCTCTGCCATTTGTAAAAGAAAATAGCTACTTCAACCAAAAGGCAGAGAAGCTTGGATTAAGGGTATAAGCATAGCTTGTTGACTTATTGATGTTTAGGTCTTCTTAGCTAAACAGCAGTGGAGGTTCTCTCTGGAGTCTGTTGGTTTACTATCCATGGGAATCTGGCTCGGTTTCCAGGACCAGGTACGAGTTCTCCCCCCACTGAGTGGGTCTCGGGTCCAATCTGAGAAAAAATTAGTTGGATACCTGCATAGGCTATGTGCCACTATTATACAGGTGTATATTTCTTGTTCTACTGATTAATTTTGTCACTTTCAGACTGCTTGATTTTTTTTTCTTGCTTAGTTTTTGAGTTCTTTGAATATTCTAGATACTGAACCTCTGTCAGATGTATAGCTGGTGAAAGTTTTCTCGCATTCAGTGGGTTTTTGATTGATTGTGTTCATGGTCTGCTTGTCTGTAAAATAGCTTTGTAGTTTCATGAGATCCCAATGGCCAAGTGTTTATCTAATTCTCTGGCTTTTGGAGTCTTATCCATGAAGTCTTTCCAACACCTATTTCTTGGAATGTTCTCCCTTTCTTTTCCTCTAGTCATTTTAAAGTTTCAGGTCTTATATTGAGCTATTTGCTCTAATTGGAGTGGATTTCTGTTCACTATGAGAAAAGAGGATCGAAATTCATTCTTCTATCCATGGTTAACCAATTTCTCCTGCATCATTTGTTGGGAATGTCATCTCTTCTCCAGTGAAAATCCCTCATTGCATTGTTTTACAGGTTTGCACTGTGTTGTGATAACAGAGAAAATAAAGCTGAAATGCCTGGTTAGACCGATCATCTCCAGCGAAGCGAAAGGTTAGGCGATTTTGCTTTAGATTTCATCAAAAACTCTTTATATGTCGCAGTTCTTTCTTGTTCTGGGGACAAAACACCTGACTAGAAGCATCTTGTGGGAAGAAAGGGTTTAGTTCAGCTTAGGGTCTCAAGGAGGAGTTTCATCATGCCAGCGAATGCAATCCTGCTGTCTCAGGGAGCTCACTGAGAACACCAGTGGGACTGTACCAATAAACCTCAATGTCGGCCTTCAGTGACAAGAACACCCCAAAGACGACAACAGTTTTGAATTGTGTATAAGGTTTAATCACAAACATATGCGGCTGTGGGGGACATTTTTTTCTTTTGAGCCCTGACGAGAGCTATTGTAAGTGCTGTATTAAAAATACCACTGCTGTATGCATACAGAGATTAAGAAGACAGCTGAAGTTACATTCCAACTGCCCTCTTAGTGAAAGGCTACCTAGAAAGAGGTAGAAGAGGTTCAGGGGAATGAGGGTGAGGAAAGAGGGACAGACAAGGGTACCGTGGGGGATTGGGATCAAATTAGAATGCTCAGGTATTACAATTCTCAATAAAACTATCATAAATATCACTACAAACAGCAGAGGAAGAAAGCTCATGCACTTACATAGATACTCTCTCTTGTTTCTGATATTCTCTCTCTGCCTACTTCTCTCTGTCATAATTACTGATAGTTAACCTAATTATTCTATGTAATGAAATTTATGTTTCGTCAAATATTTCATTTCCTAGAATAAGAAAACATTTAAATATTTAAGAAATAAATGTTTATTGTTTTCATTTGCTGTAATATACCAAATTATCAGAAGTTGAACTTCTATTGCTGAAGTAGTTGTACAACGATGGGAATATCATGACTCTCTAAAAGAAATTTTCTAGTACTATTTTAACTCTGCTTAGTTCTTTGCATATTCTTTGAAAGGAATTCTGCATGAACAGATTTTTAAATCCAAAGTTATCAGTTCCCTATATAAAATTTCAGCTTATCATACAGTTTATCTTTCAAATTCAGAAAATTCAAGCTCCTTGCACATGTATCAATCAATCAATGGAAACTGAGCATGGATACACAGTGAAACTTTCATTTCTCTGGCTTCCATTGCTTAATCAGGATTCTTCTCGGTGCTCATTCTGGTGGAACATTAAGGTATGTCAGCTAGAAACACAGTGCACCTTCAAGGCACTCCTCACCTCTCAAAATGGCTATTCTTTTCTCAGAGAGAACCATTTCTTTACATAAACTTTCAAGAGTAAAGCATATATACTCATGAACTTTTCCCATATCTTCCATCACATACTGGTTTCACATTACCTCTAGTCCGAAGGGTTCAGGTTCTCAGAAATCTTTTTTTAAAAAAATATTTTATTTATTCATATTCAAGGAGAGAGAGAGAGAGAGAGAGAGAGAGAGAGAGAGAGAGAGAGAGAGAG
>PVHP010049259.1:0-12232 GCA_004024765.1 Zapus hudsonius
GCAGGTCAAAACAAATAAACAAATAAAAAAAGTAAGCAAGGAAATGGATTAACAAGGGCCTGGAAGGGTGGGGCAGATGAGCTGGAGATCTGGATCCCGGGGGGAGGGGCTACGTAAGAGCCCAGGTTCCGGTTGGCAGGCCAAAAACAAAACAAAACAAAACAAACAAACAAAAAAGAGTAAGCAAGAATATAGATTAGCAAGGGCCTGGAGGGGTGGGGCAGACGGGCTGGGTACCTGAAGGCCTGGGGGAGGGGCCACGTATGATCCCAGGTCCCTGTCAGCAGGTCAAAAACAAAAACAAAAACAAAAATTAATCAAGGATATGGATTATCAAGGACCTGGAGAGGTGGGACATATGCTGGAGACCAGGAGGATGGGGGAGGGGTTACATAGGAACAAGCGAAAAAGAAAAGAAGAAAAAAGGGAAAAAAAGAAAAAAAAGTTGAAAATGAGAGACACTCAAGGGCCCGGGAGGGACAGGATAGACGCCTGGAACACGCAGAGGGAAGGAACCCGAGGGAAGCCGGCAGAGGCTGAGGAAAAGCCTCTGTCAGCCAGCGGGCTGATGCTGCTCTGGCTGGGCTTGCTTGTTCATGACAACTCACTGCCTCGAGTACTGGTCCTCGATGGAGGCTTCCACTGGTGAGAATCCTGTGCTGGGAGGTGTCTGCAGCTCAGAGCGTGACTGCAGCTTATGTCCACGACCTGGATCCCTGCTGAAAACCCTGACCCTTGTTTCCCAAGGGACGTGGCGTGTCTGATAGTCAGCCATCTTGAACCGGAACAGCCTCTGAACTTAATAATCTTAAGCATGCTAGGCAAGTATTCTATAATTGACCTATATCATAACATAAGTTAAGCTTTCTAATGCCAGGTGGTTGCTGAAATTTCTGAAAGCATTTTTGAGATTTTGATGTTAATTAAGGTGACAACAAGAACAATATGTTGACTATCAAAACCATTACCAGATTTAAGAACATTAACTCTTACCACTATTGCAAATTCACTTCTGAAACAAAAATGCCTATCATAGATTCTTGGCTCCCATTACAATCTAATACCTCTGTCAAAATGCTTGGCTTTTATCACTGCTCAACTCACCACACCAACCATCTGTATAAATAAAGACACAAGCATCTGCTAGATGGCAAATGGTCTCAGGGGCAGATGTTTCCATCCATGTGTTCATGTCACTGGGGCTGGATACATTACTGAACAGATGTACACAATCTCAAAGTGTTGTGTCCCACAGTGAAATGTCCCCAACTGCTTTCTATCAAAGTACATAAATGCTATTTGCACCTGCATTTACGCTAATGATATAAAGGCAGCAGGAGCTCTGACAAAGTGAGATGTGATGTTATGAAATCTATTTCCATGGCTAATTGGAATTTCTGAGAGACTATGCTGCTGAACAGCCACATTGACATTTACACAGACCCAGGAACACTGTTTCATCATCAGCATGCTTTTTAATATAGTTACTTCAGGCAACAGGAGTACTCATAATCTGAATTCACAAGTAAGTATATTTTAAAATTTACTATTTTATCCCAAAGTAAAAGAACTTATCATGTGTATCTACCTGATAAATTTTAGGCTAGGAGGTCATTTCTGTTTTGTTGTACAAGGATGTATCACTAGGGGTGTGTGTGTGTGTGTGTGTGTGTGTGTGTGTGTGTGTGTGTTTAATTTGTACTTCTCTCAACAGCATGGCATGCTAATAATACACAGTGCTATTTTGCAGAAGTTACTGCATCAGAAAGTCTCAACTACCAGCATTAAAAAGTTAACCAAACCAGCTTGCAGTGCCGATCTGTACTTGGTCTGTAGCATAAAATGGTACCAAAAGCCCAAGAGTACCATTTACCCTACTTGTTAAAATGAACATTTTTCCATATAAACTCCATATAGTTAGAAACATAATATTTTGTTGTAACACATAGAGAATGACTTTCCTTCCATAACAAGGTCACAAAGCAGTAAACGGGAAGCATAGCATTACAGTGGTTGCCTTGCTACCTCCTGTACTATCTACTGGGTCTGGAGAGTCAGAGAACTTACAGTGGTAATTTTCTTTAAAGCTTTACTAAATTCTTTTATATAATGTGTGAACTGCTTTATGACCTTGAAATTTAAGATCTTCCTATTTTTAGAGACATTATCTACAAATTATGCTGAATTTCTGTTTGGATAAAGTTTAACAAGGTGCCTTCATATTCTATTGATTTCTATTACTCAAAGATGTTTGTGAATTTGCCTAATTTGTAACATTTAAAATGTAAAATCTGAAGACTATAGCATTTTGATGGTCCTTCCCAGACATGTGCAGAGCAGGGAAAACCCAAGCCACCTGACAGGCACTGTCCCAGCAAAAGTCAAACAAGGTGATGCTCTGTCCTTGTGTCTCAGCTCCCTGTTAAAATAAGAGTCCTTTTCATGGTGGATTCAGCACCACATATTTATCTTTTTTTTTTTTTTTGGCATGTGTTTTGTCTTGACGTGATTACACCATTTAGAATGGCCTTCAAGTGGAGTGCTAAAAGTGCTATCTAGTGTTCCTAAGCATGAAAAACCTGCCATGTACCTGTTGGAGAAGGTGTATGTGTTCCATGATAGCAGTCCAGCTGCCTCTGTGAGCTCAGTGAAAGTGATTCAACAATACATATTAGATTACACATCATCAAAAAGACTAAAATGCACAAAACAAGATTACACACTAATTGTTGAGACCAGAGGTCCTCAAGAAGTCGACATTGCATACTGTTTCCAGAGACTAAAGAACATCACCACTGCAGGGAACAGAGTTACCTCACCTCACCTAACTACTATAGGACAAGCCTTATTAACTTCCCTGCAGAGATGAAGGGATGGAGATTCACCCAATAGCCAAGATCACAGAGCTGAGGAGAAAGAGAGAGAGGTGGGAAGAGGAAAGAAGGCCTCAGAGAACAGCTCTGCACCATGTTAAAAATATGTAGTGAAGATACAAGGCAACTAACTACTTTTAGGTTCAATCCTTATGTATTTGTACTGGACAGGCACCCAGTGTTAATTAGAGCAGCCAATTAGCTGGAAGTCAGCAAAGCCTTCTTGGATTGGTCTTTTCTGGCTTTCGTCCTTGCTTTTGCCTCATCAAAGGCAGTGAATGTTTGTTAAAAGGACGTTTGCACCTTTCTTTTCCCTTTCGTGGTACTGAGATTGAACCTAGGACTTCAGGCATGCTAGGCACACTGCTGTTGCCCAGCCCTGCACTTGCATTTTTAATTACTAATGGTTTTGTCCTTCCTTCAACAAACTTCAAGTAGAGGTTACAAGTATAGTTGCTTTATTATGTTGTTTTCACACCTTTAAAAATGCAGTTATCACTTATTATAATTTGCTCCTTTCTAACACAAGATATCTATCACTACATTTCTATTAGTCCATAATTTGAAAATATCCAAGGAAAATCCAAAGTATAGAAAACTTGCTAGTTCTATCCACAACTTGTGAATGCATGAGATAGGATTAACAAGATTAGTTTCATAAACTTTTGAAGGTTCTCTATGTCTCTCTCTAAAAACATGAATATAATATTTTAAGATAAGTCTCACTCTATAGGTCCAACTTGAACTCATGATCCTCCTGACTAAACCTTTTGGGTACTAGGGATTACTGAGCGTATTACTATGTCTGACTTGGAGATCCTATAAGCAATATTCTACACAGAAAAAAAAACTAGTAACACTTTAGTATAATGGAAATTTATCGATACAGTAGGGCGGGGGAGATAGCTCAGTCAGCAAAGTGCTTATCTTGCATGCATAAGGACCCGAGTTCAAACTCTAGAACCCACATAAAATAAAGCTGGACATGATAGCACACACTTGTAATCCCAGTGTTGGGGAAGCTATGACAGGTGTTTCCTTGGAGCTCACTGGTTAGCCAGTCTAGCCTACTTAGTGAGGTCTACGCCAGTGAGAAACTGTCTCAAGAATGACATTTGAGGTTGTCTTCTGGCCTCCATATACACATTTGTGCATACACATCCACACACACAAATAAAAATACAGCAGAAACATAGGACTGGAGTGATATTATGATGTTAAATATCTATCTGAAACTAGGAAACATTTAAACAGAGAGAACTAGAATTTTTCACTAGTTTCCTACATATAATGTGGCTAGTTAAACCTAGTGTAAACCTGCTAGATTCCCTGTGGCTGACTTCCTTATGTCTATCCATACACTGAGCACAAGTGGTTGACTTCCTTTTGTCCATCTGTGGACTGAGGACACATAGTTGACTTCTATCCATGTGTGATGGTTTGATTCAGGTGTACCCCCCACAAACATGTGTTCTGAATGCTTGATCCCCAGCTGATGGCAGTTTTGGAAATGGAACCTTGTTCTAACAAGATTTTTGTTGGGGTGTTGTTGTTGGGGGTGGGTTTTTGGGGGTTACAGCTAGCTTCCCCTTGCCAGTGTTTGGCACACTTTCCTGCTAACTCTTTGCAGTGCTGTGGCGGAAGTGATGTCCACCCTTCTGCTCATGCTGTCGTTTTCCCTGCCATGATGGAGCTTCCCCTCAAGTCTGTAAGTCAAAATAAACCCATTCCTCCACAAGTCGAGTTTTGGTCTGGTTCTTTGTCATAGCAACAAGAAAGCTGACTACAACACCATGAACTGAGTACACATGGCTGACTTCCTTATGTCTATCTGTGGACTGAGCACACATAGTTGACTTCCATGCCCTGAGCACACGTGGTTGACTTCCTTATGTCTATCAGTGTACTGAGCACATGTCATCACCCCTGTTGTGTTTTCAGAACATCATTTGTAGCTTAATGAACTGTCTCTTCATCTAGGTTTCCAAATATGCCATACTTCTAATATAGTACTCATGCTTTAATCTAGTTAATTATATACAAATCTGCTGTCCCAATAGGCTTTTGTACTGCCTAAAAGTCCAGGCCCTGACTGATTTATCTCTGTAACCATTGTAGCAGGGAGGGCAAAATTGGATGAAACTGGGATTAAGGTCAAAAGAGGCAACACAGTAAGACTTTTGTTTAAAAAAATCACAATTTTTATACATTGAATTCTTATGTTTTTTTAAATGGATAGAATAAAAAAAGATATATATGTAAACATCTCTCTTTATTCATGTGTGTCCTAGCATGTGCATAGGTGTGTATAAAATGCACAAATGCATTCTATTAATTAGATAACCTGTGTCATTCTGCTTCAATAAAACCACACTCCATAACTCCACTGACATCTATTAACTCCACCTACCTGGCAGCTAGTGGTCTGGGCTCTGAGTTATGTGTGGCCCGAGATGACCTGCCATCCTAAGCACATTCTTCAAATGTCCTGACTACTTGGAAATCTATTTTCACTTGATCAATTTACTGAAGGAAATGAACTTTCATATAGAATTATAATTTTTTTAATTATAGAAAAAGACCCATTGTAAGTAGAGGATAGAGCTACTGAATGCATTGGTTAAATCATTTTGCTATAGCATGCACATTACCCTCTTCTGCAGCATGGCTTGTCTTAGTTTGATCTTGTGGTGGTAAAGTTGAGGAACTCTGCATTATGATGTATATGGCTTCAACAGTAACTTTCCTAAAAAATAACCAAGAACAAGCAATAATTGGAAAATTGAGATAACATACATAGTAAAATATAAAGATTTTTGTACTTGTAACTAAATGGGTCATAAAAGAAATAGTTTAGCTTATTGTATAAGTCCCCCAACCCTTCCATTTCTCCCATCCACTTCTCCCCATTCCTTCCATCCCCTTTGACAGTCTCTCAATTCACTGGTTTGTTTAGTGTTGAAGCTTCACCTGGTTAGGAACTACATAAGAGGGAGAATATACGGCGTTTGTCTCTCTGCTCTTGTATGAGTTCACTAAGTATGATCTGCTCCAAGTTCATCCACTTTTCTTTGAATTTCATTATGTCATTTTTCCTTTCAGCTGAGAATTCCATAGTGTAAATGTACCAAAACTTTGATATCCATTCATCTAGTGATGGCTATTTGGGTTGATTCTAATTCTTAGCTATTATGAATTGGGCTGCTATAAACATGGTTGAGCAAATGTCTCTGTGCTTCAGCAGGAAATCTTGGGAGTAGATGCCCAGTAGAGGGATAGCTGGGTCCACTGGTAGCTCTGTATCTATGCTGTTCAGGAGCCTCCACACTACTTTTCATTGTGGTTGTGTAAATTTGCATTCCCACCAGCAGTGCATGAAGATTCCTTCCGTCCCGCCCCCCATCTTTGCTACCATCTATTATTGGTTGATTTTTTAAGGATTGCCATTCTGACTAGGGTAAGGTGGAATTTCATTGTTGTTTTGATTTGCATTTCCCTTATGAATAAGGATGATGAACATTTTCTTAAATGAGAATTAGCCATTTCTGGTTTTCCCCTCTGTAATTTCTCTGTTGAGTTCACTACCCCATTTTGTGAGAGGGCTGATTTTTATTATTTAATTTTTGAGTTCTTTGCCAATGTTAGAGCCGGCAAAGATTATCTCCCAGTCTGATGGCGGTCTATTGATTCTGAGTATAGTATGTTTGTCTGTACAGAAGCTTTTAAGCTTGATCCCATTGGTTAAGTGATTGTTGTACTTCCTGGGCTATGGGAAGTTTGTTCAGGTAGTTTTTCCCTACTCCTATCTTGTGGAGAGTTCCCCCTATTTTTTCTTCCAGGGTGTTGTAGTTGGCCACACACTGTTGGGATGAATCTCTATTTATTGAAATAACAGATCCAGGGGAAGATTTAGAATGGTGAAAAAGGTTGGCCCACCTTTCACGAATCTAAGCAGAGACAGACCCAGCACCAGCAACTCCAAAACAAGCAAGCACACTCTCCCTAACTAAAACAATAGCAAGACTGTCAGACTTTAGCTCCCTTTGCATATGTATAGCTGGAATTTTATATCTATCTCAGAATCACCAAAATCTGGCCTAGGTGACACCTCCTCCAGCCAGGCAGTTGGAGATAAATTTTTAATATATTTTTTAGTCTATGGGTTTTCAGAGTTTCAGGTCCTAAGTTGAGGTCTTTGATCCATTTAGACTTGATTTTTGTGCATGGTGAGAGGAGTGGGTCTGGTTTCATTTTTTAGCATGTATTTATCCAATTTGTCCAGTGCCATTTGCTGAAGATGATATCCATACGCCAGTGAATGTTGTTGGTTTGTCAAAGATCAAGTAACTGCAGTTACTTGAGCTAAGAGCAGAGTCTTTGATTCTGTTCTATTGGTTGGTCTGCCTGTTTTTATGCCAGTACCATGCTGTTTTTGTCACTATGGCTTTGTAGTAATGTCTTTAGATCAGGAATGGTGATACCTCCTGAGGAGTTTTTTGTTTTTTTTTTTTAACTAAGGATATGTCTGGCTATTCAAAGCCTTTTGCCATTCCAAATAAACTTTGAGATTATTTTTATTTCTATGCCTGTAAAGAATGAAGCTAGTTTTTTTTTATTGGAATAGCATTGAATCTGTATTATTGCTTTTGGAAGAATTGTCATTTTTACAATATTAATTCTACCTATCCAGGAACATGGAAGATCTTTCCATCTTTTCATGTCCTCAATTTCTTCCTTGAGCATTTTTATGCTTTCATTATACAAGTCTTTCACATCCTTGGTTAGTGTTATTCCAAGGAATTTTTTTTTTGAGGCTATTGAAAACGGAACAGTCTTGTTGATTTTTCTGTGTGCATGCCATTTGCATACAGGAAGGCTGCTAATTTTTGTGTGTTAATTTTGTATCCTGCCACTTTGCTGAAGAAGTTTATCACTTTCAGAAGCTTAATGGTACCATCCTTTTGGTCTGTTATGTATAGCATCATGTCACCTGTAAAAAGGGATTATTTCAATTCTTCCTTTCCAATTTGTATCCCTTTTATGTCTTATTGCTTGGGCTAGAACTTCAAGGACTATGCTAAAGAGCAGTGGTGAGAGTAGATACCCCTGTCTTATTCCCGATTTTAGTAGGAACTCCTTGAGTCTTTCCCCACTGAGTATGAGTTGGGTTTTCAACAAGTTAAACAATAATGAATCTATACCATAAAATCCTTACTTTTATACAGTAAGCTCTTGAAGAAGCTCTGGGCATCGCCCGGTAAGAGGTGCCCTGAATAGAATGGGAGGAAGCCTACTCCCAAGACAAATTTCTCTGGCTTGTAACTCCCTGTCCCAGTCATTGGTTACTTCCCACATTGAGATGTTGATTGAAGAGACCAATGAGGTCCCTGAAACAAGACAGGCTTATGTCAAAAGTTCTTGAATATCTGACCAAAGGAACAATTCATCAAAAGTATATTACAAACATATGCACCAAACACAGGTACACTGAATTTTATAAAATAAGAACTACTAGACATAAAGTCAGATATAAATTCTAACACAATAGTGTGTGGCTTCACCCTACTATCACCAATGGATAGAACATCTGAACAGAAAATAGAGAAAAAATGGAGTTAAAGGACAACATAGAGCAAATGTACTTAACAAACATCTACAGAACACTCCATCCAAACTCTATAGAATACATTCTTCTTAGAAGCACATGGAACGTTCTCTAAAATAGAACACATATAAGGACACAGAGGAAAGGTCCACAAATTTAGAAAAATTCAAATAAATCCTTGTATTTTATTTTACCCCAAAGCAATAAAGCTAGAAATTAACAAGTTAATTAACAAATTACCAACAAGAAAATACACAAACTAAACTCCTGGAGATTGAACAACACACTACTGAACAATCAATAGATTGTAAAAAAAAAGTAGAAAAGGAAATAAAAAAATTCCTAGAAACGAATGAAAATGAAAACACAACATACCAAAACCTATTGGACACAATGAAGGCAGTTCTAAAAGCTTAGAGCTCTAAATGCTTACATAACAAAAATAGAGTTCTCAAATAACTTCATGAGCCATCCATCTGAAGGCTTTGGAGAAACAAAAACAGTCCAAACCCAAAAATATCAGATGGAAAGAAATAATCAAGATTAGGGCAGAAATTAATGAATTAGAAATGAAGAAAAGAATTTAAAAATTGATGAAACAAAGAATTGGTTCTCTAAAAAATAAACAAGATTGATAAGCCCTTAACCAAATTAAACAAAAGATAGATAAGAATGTAATAAATAAGATTAGAGATGAAAAGGGAGATATTAGAATAGATAGCAATGAAAATATATATTCTACTGAAAGAAAAAAACTGGAAGAAATGGATGAATTTTTGAAATATATGTTCTACCAAAGCTAACCCAGAAGAGATAAATAAATATATAATAAGTAATAAAATTGAAGAAGTAATTAAAAATCTCCCAATAAAGAAAACAATGCAGGCCATTGCCAAAATATTCAGTTTCCCATCCTCTTCTCCAGACTCTTCCTAACCTGTGGTAACCATTATTGTACATGCACTTTTTATGAAACTTTTTGGATTCCACATGGGTGAAATCATGTGGTATTTGTCTTTCTGCACCTGACTTATTCACTTAGCATAAAGATGTCCAGTTCCATTCACATTGTCATACATGACCTATTTTATTCTCTTCATGGCTGACTATATATTTCATGGAGCATGTTTTCTTTATGCCTTCATCAGCTGATGGTCACTTAGGTTGACTCCTAGTTTTGGCTTCTGTGATAGTGCTGTAGAAAGCATGGGAATTCTAATGTCTCTTCAAGGTTCTCATTTTATTTTATTTGGATATATGCCCAGAGATGATAGCTCCATTTTTACATGTTTGGGAACCTCCATCGTGTCTTCTATAATGGCTGCATTAATTTACATCTGTACTAATAGTTACAAGGGTTCCCTTTCCTATATATCCTACCTGGGGTCTTTGATTTGAGTAAGCCTCATACTCACTCTCCAGCTCCTGGCAATTTGGGAGATGGAGCCTTGTTGAGGGAGATGTGTCACTGGGTCAATCTCAAGGATTCTTAGTTAGCTTCCCAGTGTTAGCTCACTCTCTTGATGCTTCGTGCCATGGTCTCCCTGCCACAATGCAGCTTCCCTTGGAGACATTAAGCTGCGATAAACCCTTTGCTTCCATCAGCATCATGGTTGGGTAAGATGTTCTGTCCCAGCAAAATGAAAGTAACCACAATACTTGCCAACAGTTACCTTTTGTTTTTTAAGGCACGGCAAGTCTTACTGGAGTGAGATAATGTGTAATTATAGCTTTCATTTACTTTCCCTTGATAATTTAATGATATTCAGCATTTTTCATAAATCTACTTGCCATTTTAATACCGTTTTGATAAAATGTCTCTGTGAGTATACTACAATTTTCTACTCAGTACATCTGTTTATCTGCCAGTTTTCAGAGTTCTACATCCAATCTGGATTTAAACTCTTTCCCGTCCAGTTTCCAAATATTGTTTTCCCCACTCTGTCAGCTGCCTCTTCATGTCAATGATGGTTTTCTCTGCTGGGCAGAAGCTCTGTTATTTAATGTAGCCATTTCCCCAGGATTCTTAATTCCTCTGCCTTTGGAGTTCTGTCCAAAAGATTTTTACTCATTCCAAAATCCCCAAATATTTTCCACCTATGATTTCTTCTAGTAAGTTCATATCTTATATTTAAGTTTTCAATCCATTCTGAGTGTTTTATCTGTAAATGGTGAGAGACACTGATCTAGTTTCATTCTTCTGCATGCAGATAGCCAATTTTCCACCATTTACTAGAAAGACTAGAAAGACTGTACTTTCTCCAATGTGTGCTATTAGCGCTTTATTGAAAATTAGTTGTTTGTAGATGGACAAAGGTCTTTCTCTTAAAAGAATTATTTATTTAAGTGTACATGTGTGTATGGGAATGTCACGGTCTCTTGTCAATTGTTGTAAATGAACACTAGATGCTTATATTACTTTATGTGCTTGACTTTACATGGGTGCTGGGGAATTAAACCCAGGCTTCAGGCTTTGCAAACAAGTGCTGTTAATCCCGAGCTTTCTCCTAAGCCTCCAGTGAACAATTATCAATCCCCCAGTGAACAGTTCTGTAAGTGTCATGTAAGTACAATGCTGTTTTGTTTCACAGAGTTTCATAGTCTAGTTTGAAGTCAGATCATATATTACCTCTAGTTTTATCCTTTTTTGCTCAAGGCCATCAAAGTAATTTTAACCATATTCCCACTATCTTGATATCTACTATAGAAAACTTGAAAGTCATAGTGTCTTTTGGTGTCATGTAAATTGTATAATTCTATTGTAATTATGAAAAATGAATATACTATAATTATTGCAAATAACACTTAAAGACAACTGAATAAACCTCACAATGTTCTGTCTTCTTCATATTGGCCTAGCTCAGGGCTGGAGAGATGGCTTAGTGGTTAAGACCTTTGCCTACATATTGGCCTAGCTCATAGTTCATATAACAATATTAGAGGAAAAGAGACACTAAACACATAAAACCTAACAGTATTTTTCAGGCTTCATACAAGGGAAGCCAATGTCCACTTTTGCTCCAGACACCATGGTATATTACTAGCAGCCACTGTCTGTGAAAATTATAACCTGGACTTTTCTTAACTTGAATTTCTAGAAAGTATGCTAGGAATAAAATTACAAAAGGACAAACATTAAAGAATGCAAAAAAGTGACTATCATCAGTTATGGCAAAAATCTAACATAATAAGTTTTATAAATCATTCATGTCATTTCTTTTTAGTTTATATATCATATTTAAAGAGAATTGATTAAAATGAAAACTAGGTGAATTGGTGACTTGAGAAAGTGACAGCTTAAAGGTGCTAGAATAAAAATTCTCCATCACTCCTGATAGAGAAATTCCAAGGCAGGCTTTTCCATGTCTTTGCTATGCTTCCTTGCCAAAGTTCCTAAAAATAAATGTAGGTAAAGAACCTTGTCATGGTTTGATCCAGGTGTCCCCCACAAACAATTGAATGTGTTCTGATAGATAGATCCTCAGCTGATGGCAGTTTGGGTTTTACAACCTCGATGAAGCTGTGTTGTCAGGGGCGGGCTTATGGGGTTATAAACCAGCTTCCCCTTGCCAGTATTTGGCACACCTTCCTGCCGCTGTTTGCAGTGCTGTGGCAGAGGTGATGTCCAGCCCTCTGCTCATGCCATCGTTTTCCCTGACAGCATGGAGTCTCCCCTTGAGTCTGTAAGCCAAATAAACCCATTCCTCTACAAGCCGCTTTTGTTTGGGTTCTTCCTGTGCAGCAACTAGAAAGC
>PVHP010049260.1:0-12213 GCA_004024765.1 Zapus hudsonius
GGAGTTTTCCCCCAAGCCGACAAATCCTCCTGCTCACCAGCATCCACTGAATTCTCTAAAAGCCAATTCCAGTTTTGACACTTGCTACCCAACACTGTGGAGACCTCACATGTTACAGACTCAATCCCACGGACCACTTCCCCTTCAGACATGAGTTCAAAGTCCCAGGATGCCTCTTACCCTTCTAACTGGTAGACTAAAAGACCTCATAGAGCCATGGTCTGTTTCAGTTTTGGTAAATGTCATATGGTGTCAAATGAAAATGCTGTGGTCTCACTGTTTCTATTAATGTGTCTCTTCGTTCTTGCCTGACTAAAGTCAGGACCTGCACCCCTCCCATCCCCAGCACACATACACACACCAAAATCAGAGTTGGGCCTTAGTCTTTATGTTCACTAATATCTAAATCCTACAATTTAGGCATTGCATCCAGGTGAGTTTACACTTTCTGTCTTCTGAGAAGCTGAGTGCCATGGTAAAAGAGATAGCTTGTATGTGGCACTATGACAAAATACCTGAGATAGTTACCTTATAAAGAGAAAATGTTTGCTTTGGCCTGTGGTTTCAGAGGTTTCAATTCAAGGTCAGTTGGCCCTTTCCCTTAGGCCGGTGCCAAGGTGCTGTATCATGGCAGCAGCTTGTGGTGAGACAGAGAAGCTCATCTTGTGCCAACCAGAAAGCAAAGACATCAACCAGAAGAAGCCAGCATCCTTATGCCTCTGTCAAGGGCACTCCTCCAATTACAGACTTCCTTCCACTAGACCACACTCCTAAAGGATCCCCATCTCCCAATAGCACCACAAGCTGGGTGCTAAGCCTTCAACATGGGGGTCTTTGGAGAACATTCAAGGTCCAAACTACAGCAGTTAGTTTAAGGCAAACATTTTTTAAGTGTGCTAGTGTTTAGGCACTTCTTGTTTTTAAAGGTATTGTGAGTCTTAAGAGATAGGAACCCCTAAAGATCCTAAATCCTAAATAGGGTAGAGGACTCTAGCTTCTAGTTATTTGACCTTCTCTTTACTATCTGCCTGGAAATTCAGTTTAAATAGCTTTTAGATAGAAGAGGCTCACAAGCCCTGCCCCTCCCGGGGATTGTTACCAGGTCCTGGGGAGGAGGGACTGATGAGCCCTTTGTCTCTTAGTATCTGTCTCAGTTCCTCATCCATTTCAAAACTTCTTTTGAATAAGTAATCTCACCAGCTTCCCACCTCTTATTGTTTTATGGGTTTGAAACAGAATCTCTCTCTATAGCCCAGGCTGACCTCAAACTTGTGCTCACTCACATGCATTCTCTCTCTCTCTCTCTCTCTCTCTCTCTCTCTCTGCTAGCAAATAAATAATATTTTTTTAATTCTGAGCACACACTTAAATGCATATAGGTATTATATACAGGCACTTAAAGTATACAGTAATATACTTTAAAGTGTATAGATATTACATATAGGTATATACCTGGCTTTGCCCTCCCAAGCGGAAGGCCCAGTAATAATGACTACTGTTCACTCTCATTATCTCTTTTCCCTCATCCTGTCCTTATACACACTGGCCCATTTACTGGCTTTCCTGCTTGGCCCTTTGAAATATGTTCTTTCAATCCCTGTGGTAAGAACTTGGGTCACAGCACTGGATATGTTTGGACTTTCTTTATTTAGAATTCAGTTTAAAGGGTTTTCCTGCTCCTGAGTTTTTGTCTTAGTGCTAGGGTAACATGATGAATTCAACCGGAATAGACTAGAAGGGCAGGCAGTCTTTAAAAATGTACTAGTGTCATAAATAGAGGAAAAAGGTAAAAGTAGAAGAATGTTATTAGGAAAAACAAATACAGATTTAAGAAAAATAGAAAATATTACCAGCAGACTCAAGAAATTCATAGCACATTGAAAATGAATCTGTAGGCTGGGAATGTAGCTCAGTAGTAGAGTGTGCTTGGATCCCCAGCACTGAAAAAACAACCTAGTTTAAGAGACCTTGAATGACATTAAGCTTCTAACTATAAAGAACCAAAGTACTAACTTTCTGGGAAATTCCCCAATAAGGCACTACCACCAATGAATGTATCACTTAAAGTCTGGGGAGGGAGGTTATAGGTCAGAAATCACCTCAGAATATTTCTAAGCAAATGTCAACTGTCAGAGCTGCTAAAAAGAAAAGAAAAGAAAAATATTAGAGTCTAATTACACTCCAAAGGTGTGGGGGATAACCTGGATGGTGAGATTTTAAGAAGTTTTTTCAAGTGCATCTAAAATGTGACCCCCCCCAAAGTCCAGGCATGGTGGCACATACCTGTGATCCCAGCACTTGGGATGGAGAGGTGAGTGACTCAGGAGTTCATGATCATCCTCAACTATATAGTGAGTTTGAGGCCAGACTAGGCTGCATGAGATATTAGCTCAAAGAACATTAACTTGAAATAAAATATGTCAAAAGCAGAGCCAGACATGGTGGCACATGCATTTAATCCCAGCACTCAGGAGGCAGAGGTAGGAGATCACCTTGAGTTTGAGGCTAGTCTAACACTATATAGTTAATTCCAGGTCAGCCTGGGCAAAAGCAAGACCCTACCTGGAAAAAAACAAAAAACAAAATAAAAAAAAAAAGTATTGTGGACATTGCTTTGGTTACCATTAAATATATATAAGTAAGGACTATTATTCCTTTAAAAACTGTCAAAGAGTCGGGCGTGGTGGCACACGCCTTTAATCCCAGCACTCAGGAGGCAGAGATAGGAGGATCACCATGAGTTCAAGGCCACCCTGAGACTCCATAGTGAATTCCATCCAGGTTAGCCTGGGCTAGAGTGAGACCCTACCTCAAAAAACCAATTTAAAAAAAAACCTATCAAAGAATAAAAATAGAAATAAAAAATAAGAAAACCAAATATCTACTTATCTTTGTACATAGCTCCCAAAGATATATTATGTCTTTAAGGTATGGATTTGAGAAAATAACAAGTCAGAGGAAAATTGTCTTTTACTTTCAAGGAAAATGTCACCTTATCTAAAGAGCTGCTACAATCCTATTTGAATATGAATAAGTTAATTTCTGTACTAGACCTTGATTTATTTGTAAAATGGGAGCAATAATTCTTACCTAAAAGGTTTTTCTATATACTACATTATATTATGTATATGAAGTGATGGTTGGGCATTAATAACTGTAACTAATTTCTCATAACTCTGATATTCAATAATTATAATTTTTCCTCAAAGCCAATACTTCTAGATAATATCATTTTTCTTCTTTACATTATCCAGCATTCAAATTTACATGTCCCAATACTGTCAGGTGCCAAATATTGACTTTTTGGTCAATGTTATATACAATGGAAGGAACATATGATTATATTACATGATATTTTTGGCCATCTTGGTTTATAAATACACTCCAATGTTCACACAATGATGAAATCAACTCATGTGTCATTTTCAGAACATGGCCCCCTCATTAATGTGACTGTAATTATTCAGTGAATTGTGGTCTTAGTGAATAGATAAAAATTGAGAGGAAGAGAGATTAAGCAGACCTTAATCAGCAATGTTGAAAGCTGCTTCCTTTTCATGGCTTAACATAGCATATGAGCTTGAGAGAGGGTTCTAAAATTGTTAGAAGAAACCAACAATATATTTTTACATGATATCTAGAGAAAGGAATGGGTTAACAATTGGAAGGGGGTGGTAAATAGCCTTTTCCTTTCAACAGTAAAGTAAACATATTTTGTGTATTAGTTTTCTATCACAGCTGTAATGAATTACCAGCAACGGGGTGGCTTAACAACACAAATCTGCTATTTTAGAGTTCTCTGCGCTAGACTTTGACATGGTTCCCAGAGGGCTAACAACAGGGTCAGTGGGCTGCATTCCTTCTTCAGGCTCTGGAGGGAAAGTTTTCCTTGCCTTGTCCAGGTCCTCAAGTCTGGCTACATCTTGACTCTCCTCACCCACCTTCTCTGGGAAGCTGGTTCCTCAAGCTACCAGCTCTCGGGTCAGTTCTTTTCCACTCAGAAAAGGAGTCCCTGGTTGCTTTCCTTTCATTTTCTCTTTCATATTTAAAGACCCTTGTGATTGTAGTGGAAATTCAGAGTCCCCCCCCCTTACTTTAAGGTTAAATGATCAGCAAATTTATTCCATTGGCTTCCTTGGTTTCCCTTCGTCATGTGAATATACCATATTCATAAGGCAACAAAAACATAGAGAGAAATTAGACTGCCAATTACATAGCAATCACCAAATTTTAAACTCTTCACAGTCGAGGTTGATTCTCAATGCCAAGGATACAGTAACTGCCCAAGTCATGCACTCACAAGGCAAGCATGCCTCCTTGCCCGATCCACGGCAGGCATTACTAAAATCCTCCCGGCATAACTATCCCCTTAAAATCCTCCATAGAGAAATCTAGACAATTACCAGTAAGACCAGCCAGATAGAATTAGCATACAAACTGAAATATATTTCCTTCCTAAGTATGAAAAATTATAGTGGTAAGAGACTTTCTCTTTGGGCCCTTTAAAGCTTTTATTATACCAAAAAATGAAACACTATGGCCTTTTATAAGTATTTTATGCAAGTTACTCCTAATCATAATGAAAAATTAGGAGAAGCAAAGAAACAAGAGAAAAAACACATAGAACTCTATCTCCCAGAAATAGATGATGGTGCTTTTTCTGCCAGATGTGTTAACATTTATTCATTTAACCTATTTTTATTGAGCATCTGTGCAAAATTCTCCTTCATGCTTTAAGAGCACAACTTAATAAAACAGACAAAATCTATGCCAACAATAAGCTCAGTTATACACAAAAAGTATGCTTTTTAAAGTCAAATACAATACTGTATTTTGTATATGGCTTGTAATTGGCTTTTTCCACATCATAGGTTTTGGAAACAGACCCCTAATTTTGTCAGGCTTCTGTAGTTTTCCTAGAGGTGTTGACTGAACTAAGAGATAAGACACTTACTAGTTGCTCCATAATTGACAGTCCAGTCTGACTTCTTTTCCCACAGTGTGTTGCTGTGACCAATCTAAAGAAAACCTCCTCCCCCAAAATAGAGAATGTGGCAACTACTATAGACCAAGGGAAAAAAGCCTACTTAGGAAATTAAAGAGAATTTCATTCCTGTTCTAGTTACCTACTGCACAATGCAGCCCCCTAAAACAATAATAGTCATTATACTAGCATTGTTCTCCTGTCACTATTGTGCAGGGATACTTGGTCCTGTTGGCAACTTCTCCTGGAGCTTCTTTACCCTGCAGTTTGACAATTTCTAGTACAGGAGGCATTGTGATGATTTCTTTGTTCACAGGCCCATTGATTCTTACCACTGAATGGATGGTGAGCAAAGCTATGACGTGGAATGCCTGCATACAGCCTCTGTGTGTATCCTCCAGTGGTTGGGTTTCAAGATCCTGCTTTTTTAAAGCATTTTAAGGTACATAACTTTAGGCCATCTTAGTTCAAAGAATTGCAAAACTCTATCTGTAAAACATGATCATCCCTTTTGATGATGTGAAATAATTAAGAGCAAAGGGCAGCAGAGGCATGCATGATGGTGCCCAGCACTTGGAAGGCTGAGATCAGAGGAACTTGAGTTTGTAGCCATTGGAGCTACAAAGAAAACCCCTCTCTCAAAGGATGGGTTCATTTTTAGTTTTCCAGCTCTGTCCTAAAAACCAAGATTTTACTCCATAGGCATTTTATATATGGTGCCTGTCAAGGACTGTCAGAGGTCAATCAATGTATACCACACAGATACACATTGAGATATCCTCTCTCACATTTCTCTCACTCTCAACATTCCATATGTCCTACGGTTATCCCAACACCTCCCTGCTCACTCAGGCATCCAGGCCCTACCAAAATTCCAACTCTAGCTCCATCCCTTTTCCCATGCCTCTTTTCCCAGTGCCTTCATTCCTTTTGTCCGAGTTTATTTTTCTCTCATTTCTAACACTTTCCTCCCCTAGTTTCTATGTTTACTTGTTTCTCAAGTTTTCCCTCCACTGACTTACTCAACCTACATAATGAAGCTTAGAAATTGTTATAAATAGTGGTAGTGAGAGGGATCTAGAGGCAGAAGGCTGGACTGTCTTAATCTGAGCAGGTGCTAAGTGCACTTAGAATGCCTTGTTTCCATTGCCCCCTTCCCATCTTGTTCTAAACCTGCAATCGCAAACTGTGACAGGAAAAGCATCTGAAGCCAGGCACACTGTTCATCCCAGCACTCTGGAGGATTGCCATGAGTTCAAGACCAGCCTGAGCTACAGAGTGGGTTCTAGGTTAGTCTGTGCTCAAGTGAGACCCTTCCTCAAAAAAAAAAAAAAAGAAGAAGAAAAGGAAAAAGAAAAGTCACTAGGAAAAGCATCTGAGATGCAGGTGAAGCTAGAGAGTGAACAATGGCAGAGTTTTTTTTTTTTTTTTTTTTTTTTTTTTACTTATTTGCAAGGAGAGGGTGGGAGGAGGTATGGGCATGCCAGAGCCTTCTGCCACTGCATACAAACTCCAGATGCATGCACCACTTGATGCATCTGTTTTTACTGGGGATTTGAACCCAGGCCATCAAGCATAGTAAACAAGTACTTTATGCACTTAAAGTTGACCCTCAAGTGAAAGAACAAATAGCATCCCGCAAAACAAGGGCTGTGATGGTTGCACTCAGGTGTCCTCCACAAACGAATGTATTCTGAAAGCTTGATCCTTAGCTGATGGAAATTTGGGTATTAGAACCTTGTTGGAGCTGTGTTGTTGGGGTAAGGCTTATGGATGTTATAAGCCAGTTTCCCCTTGCCAGCTTTGGGCACATTCTCCTGTTGCTATTGCTCACCTGTGCTGGCCAGGAGTTGATGTCCACTTCTCTGCTCATGCCGTTCTTTTCCCTGCCATCATAAAGCTTCCCCTTGAGTCTGTAAATCAAAATAATCCCATTCCTCCACAAACTGCTTCTTGGTTAGGTTCTTTGTTGCAGCAATGAGAAAGTTGACTACAAAAGATTTGGTACCAGGAGTGGGGTCTGTTGCTGCTAGAACCCTGATTCTGTGGCATTTGGCCTTTTGGAACTGATCTGCAGGAGGAATGTGGAAGGTTTTGAAACCTCAGCCTAATAGAAGCCTTGTAGTGTACAGCTTCATAGACCATTCTGGTCAGAGTTGAAAGACCTGAATGTAGTAAGATCTATGGACTGTGAGATTTGGCTTATGAAGGTGAGAAAGAACTTTGTTGGGACTGTGCCAGAAGCAGTTTGTGTGAAAGGCTTGCTGTGTTCTGCCTGCCTGTGTCCTGAGAACTTGTGCAGGGTTGCTTTGTATGGGCATGGACTGGTGTGAGCAGATAGAGATGGCACAGAAAGAAAGGAAATCTTTGGGCCCAAGCTGCATTTGTTTGAGAGATTACAACCACTGAGATTGGGCCAGGTGATCTGCATTGGGACAGCAGGAAGAATGTGGACTCTTTGAAGTAAGGGGCCTGAATATTGGAGGAGGTTTCCTGCTCTTCAAAATTGGCTTTATTCCCCCCCACCCCTGAATTAACAAATTGGTAGCCCACCTGATACTGTGGAGTATAACAAATGCAGGAAAGTGCAACACAGTTTTGTTGTGCAGCACAGTTTTTTGTTTTTTGGTTTTTGGTTTTGTTTTTTTTTTTTTTTTTTTGGAAATGGCCATGAGCAGTGTGAAGCAGGTATGTTGGATTACTTGCATAGAGGCCTGATGGAGCCATGAGGATGAACCAGGAGTTGCAGTGGAGACCCAGTGAGTGCCAGGACTATGGTATGTCTGCCAAGGACAGCTGCCAGCAATGGATGAAGTTTTCCTGGACGGTGAGTAGCCGAGGTGGAGGGGCGGAACTGGAACTCCAAGAGACCTCTCACTAGTTATCATAGGACTTGAGGTTAGAGTTTGATGTTTGCCCTGTTTGTTTTAAATCTTGTATTGGTTCAGTATGTTTTTGCTATGCCTAATGCTATCTTTTGCAGTGTGAATGTTCCATGCCATTATAGGCTTGTTTTCTTAGTATTGTGGCTCAGTTGAAAGAAAACTGTGGGGACTTTTGAAGTTGAGCTGCATGTATTACATTTTACATCATATATGATTATAGTTTGTGGGGCCAGGGGTGGACTGTGATGGTTTGATCCAGGTGTCTCCCTCAAATGAATGCATTCTGAATGTTTGATCCTCAACTGATGGCAGTTTTGGCATTAGAACCTTGTTGGAGCTGAGTTGTTGGGAGCAGACTTATGGGGGTTATAATGAGCTTCCCCTTGCCAGTGTTTGGCACACCTTCCTGCCACTGCTTGCAGTGGCATCATTTCCCTGCTATTATGGAGCTTTCCTCATGTCAGTAAACCCAAAATAAACCTATTCCACCACAAGCAGCTTTTTGGTTGGGTTCTTTTCTGCAGCATTGAAAAAGTTATCTATAACAAGGGTTCAGCCTGAAACTTCTGCAGAGTTTCTCTGTATCTAGGGAGGACAAGGGAAAGTCCTTGTAATACTGTCTCTAAGCCTCCATCTCGTGAGACAGATGACTATTGCACAAATCCCTTTGAACACTGCTGGGTTGTTACGCTATAACAAGCTGAATTATGTAAGCAGTCTGTGAAGAAAGAAATGGAAGGTGCCTTCAGCACAGTCTCGGTTGAACTTGCTAAGCATCTTTCTGTGATATGCTGAGGTCAGAACAGGAATCACAGCCAAGGTCACTTTGCGGTTGTAACCACGATGAGTTCAAGTTTCTAATCTCCTGCTACACAACTTTGTGAGAGAAATTTAATACAGCCTAGAGATCAAAGCCGTCTTGTTTACTTGCCCGAGAGCTTGGGCTGACTGTTTATCAACATGATGTAAGTCCTTGCCTTGCTATCCATTTCTGATGTGACTCATCTGGTCTTTGTTCCCCTTTTCATATTTTCTGTCTTCTTTTAGATTATTTTTATGATTCAGCTTACTCCCTTTGATGGGCCGTTAGCTGCAATTGTTTGTGTTGCTCTGTTTCAGTGTACCATATACGTGCTTAATTTACTTCAATCTGCTTTGAATGTTATCACTTCACATGTACTATAAAACTTTCACAAGGGCACACTGGATTCTCCCACCACCAGGCTTTTGGGCTATCATTCTCATACATCTTACTTTACATAAAATTATAAACTCTGTGTAATGCCTGGTCTACATTTTTAGTGTTTTCTTGTTAAATTGTCAAATATCTTTTAAAGAGATTATGTATATGTGTATATGTTCGTGTGTATGACTGTGGTCAGGCGTGTGTGAAGGTGGCTTCTGAAGTTCAGAGGTCAACTTCAAGTATTTTGGTCATATTCACCCCCTCCATTACCTTCCCCTGTTCCTCTCCTACTGAATCCCTTCTTTGCAATTCATCCCATTTCTATCTTGATATCCGTGTGTGTGTGTTTGTGTGTGTGTGTGTCACTGAATTTAATTAGTGCTGATGGCATGAACTTACCAGTGTCTACACCAAATGTCTTCTCCTACTCCAGCAACCATTAACTTCTTTGGGGGAGAACCTCATGAGCCCCTCTACCATCCAGCATGGAATGATGATGAGCTCAATCTCATATAAGTCTTGTGCAGGAAACCACAGACGCTGTGAGTTCATGAGAGCATCAGCAATTCAACCACAGCCCTCCTCCCATCCTCTGACTCTTACAGTCTCTCTGCCCCTCATCCACAGTGTTCTCTGAGCCTTGGAGGGCTGAGACAGATGCCCCATTTAGAACTAAGAATGCCACAGGCACTATCCCCAGCACTTTGTTGAGGTTTGAGTCTCTCCGGTAATTGCTACTCACTACAAAATGAAGGTTCTCCACAAAGTGAAGTTTCGCACTACACAATGAAGGTTCTCAAAGGTGAAAGCAGCCCTAATCTATGGGCATAAACATAAATATTTAGAGGGAAGTTTGATGGACACCATATGTCCATTTAGCCAAGCAACAGTAGTAGCTTTTCTCTTAAGGCCTACAACCCCTCAAGCCACAGGCTTTTGACTAGGCTTTCAGTACAAAGCAGGAATTAATTCCCTCTTGTGGAATGGCCCTAAAGTTCAATCAGAAAGCAGTTAGTTACCCGTACAACAGCCATGCCAGGGGGCACATCACCACTCGGTGAAACTGTTTCTGACCTCTCTATGCCAGAAGCCTGCATAGCATCTTCAGGTACTATGGTAGCTCACCAGTGAGCAGAAGGAAGCTTCCAGCTCAGTTCCAGCTTGATTTCTCTGTATCCTACAACCGAAGCACTTGGTGCCTTCTACAGTAGGGTCTGGCCATCGAATTCTCTTGGGCAGCTAAGAGCATTGTCAGTAGTCTGCATTGTTTTATTGGGGGGGGTGAGGCTCAGGGACCTCCCTGACCAACAACTCACTAGGAGGTATACCAGTCTTGGCAGTGAGATTTTCTTTAATAACCTATGGCTTCTGGGAGCAACCTTAATTATCCACCCACACAAGGTACTTCCATTCAAACTTTTTTTAATTATATTTTTAATTAGCTAACAAAGAACTAGGTTACTAAATAGTCTTTACACACATCTTTAGTTTTGGTTAACCCTTTTCTCCATCTCCCTTTCTCCATCTTCCCATCCCCACTTCAACATCTCTCCTCTCATATCCACCCCCTACTTTTAGACCTTGTGTTCTGCATCTCCTCACTGAAGCCTTCCCTCCATCCCCTCGAATAGCCTCTTCCTAGCTTCCTGCCTTCTATTGACTCTCACTCCAATTTACACACAAGAATCTAAAAATTCAAAGTAAAATAAGTTTATGTATGATCTGTTACCAATAAATGTTTCATTTGCAGCATGCACAGGGGTCATTTCTGATTGCTGCTCTCAGGAGTCACTGTCATGTCCAAAGACTAGGAATCATTGCTTCAGACATTTGGTCCAGGGCTTCACTTCATTTGTCTCAGATAGGAGAACCAATCCAGTCCCTGTTTTCCCTTCTAAGCAGAAAGCACAAATCTTGGCTGATGGTGACTCTAAACTTAAACATGCATCCAATGTGCTAGCAGACTGTTAAAACAGATGGCTCCTCGTGTGTGCATGGTGCGTGAGCCACAGAAGCGCACAGCAGATAACAGAAAAGCAGTGTACCCTTCCAGTTCCTCCTCAGCCAAGGGCGGACTCTAGAGTCTCAAACAAGTTCTCAGGGGATGCAGGAGCCTCTGGCCCAGATCCACACTTTGAGAACCACTGTGTGAAACTTACTCTGATAAGAAATACACAGTGGGGCTGGGAGGTGGCTCAGCTAGGAAAATGCTTGCCATCCAAGCATGTGGGCCTGGATTTGGATTTCTAGAACCTATGTAAAAAACTGGGCATAGTTGGGCATGGTGACACACACCTTTAATCCCAGCACTTGGGAGGCAGAGGTAGGAGAATCACTATGAGTTTGAGGCCACCCTGAGACTACATAATGAATTCCAGGTCACCCTGGGCTAGAGTGAGACCCTACATCAGTAAACAGAGAGAGAGAGAGAGAGAGAGAGAGAGAGAGAGAGAGAGAGAGAGAGAGAGTTAGGCATAGTGGCACATGCCTGTAATCCCAGCACTGGCACAGTTGAGACAGGAGAAACCCTGGGGCTTGCTGGCTGGCTAGTCTAGTCAAATCATTGAGCTCCAAGTTCAGTGACAGACTCTCAAAAAGTGAGGTAAGAGCGATGGAGGATGATGCCAGATGTCAATCTCTGGTCTCCACATATATACTCACACACATAGACCTGCATACATGTGTATACACACACACACACACACACACACACACACACACACCTGATGTTGTTTACCTATGAATAAGTAGCGTGTGAACCACACCAATAATCAAAACTATTAGTGGTCGGAACCATCATAATTCTTAAATATTGCTGCCGGACTCCACTGGTAGACATACAGAACAAGCTGTTCATTTTTCTCTTATTGGAAAATTTGAGAAATCATCTCCTTAGAAAACATACAGATCAACCTCTTCCAACTGTTGTGCCTTAGAACATTAGAATCAGGCAAGATGTTTACAGGTTATGAAGGTACCTATTATAATTATTATGAAAGTACATACTTTATGAAAGATGCATGTAGTCACGTAGGACACTGCAATGTGTTAATGTGTCTCAGGAACTTTCCAAAAGGAAGCTAGAATGTGAATGTTCCCAAGCTTATTTGACAAGGGAATCATTACACTTTGCAAAACACCTATTGGCAATTTGAGAA
>PVHP010049261.1:0-12252 GCA_004024765.1 Zapus hudsonius
GTCCTTTTTTGCTTAGTTGAGAGATTCTATTAAAAACCCCAGTTTTATTTTAATAAAAAGGACTCAAACCATATTTAGGAATAAGTCATACCTGATCACTACCTTTGGCATTTCTGAAATGAGCTCTGAGTGTGGAACAAGCCCCAATTTCCCCTTCTCTCTGTTTTTCTTTCACTCTTCCTCTGTTTCCATGGCTGTCATTTTCCATGTCTCTATCTTTCCCTTCTCTTTGGTGGTATGATAGTCTGTACCTCAAAGAAAGGAAGTCTCTCTCTCTCTCTCTCATTTCTCTCTCTCCCAGCATCTACCATTTCTGTCTGTCATGCCCCCCCCACCCTACCGCCATCAATTCTTGGATATGTTACCCAACAGTTCTGAGTAGAGGCTCTTGCTCACAGTACAAGCTGTCAGTGATACTTGGCAAGAGGCTATCTCTCTCTTTGTGCTTGAAATTTCCTGAGACTTCCTAATAGGTACTTTGTGGGGCAGACTAACTTCTCCATTCTAGCCAGAGAAGTCTTCCTTCTGTCCTTTTCTGTTCCATTTTGTTTTAGTTGGAGCAATGGCCACCTGAGCATCACAGGTATTGATTTTGTGAAAATTCATTGAACAAAATGGGGTCAATCCTGTCACACACCACTAAAATGCAGTAGAGGGGTCTATGAGAAAGGAGAGGACCTTAAGGTCCAAGAGCTAGCTCACAGAACCAATCTGAGGACATAACCTGCCCTAGGTTTGTAGTTTTACTTAGCAACTAACCAAACTGGCAGCTATTACCATAAAACTAGCTTTACACAGAAACTACCTCTATTGGACAATAGGTGCTTGCCAGCTCCTGCAAGCACTGAAAATATCAACAGACCTTCATTCATAATAATTTGTGCAGATTTCCTTGTCCTAATAAAATCTCCAACCATTCCTTTGTTCGCTGACAATACTAGATTCTGCCCTCTCCTGGGCATGTGTGTCCCAGATTGCAGTCTTATTCTTTATTCCCAAATAAAAGTTCCTTTATCAGCAGCCAATTCTTTATTTTGCTTGGCTTTGACTGTTTGAACTTCCAGCCTTGAGCATTCTCTGTGGTTCTTGAACATATAACCTTTGGGTTCTGTCTACAGCATTGCACAAACCATTGCCTAGATAAATGTGCTATATATTTTTCTTTCCTTGCTTATTCTTTAAGTACCTAAAGGCCTCTGCTAGGCAGTTAGGTGGCCTTCAGGAACAAAGAGATGAAGTTTTGTATACTGATTAACCATGTATTAACCAGTGTCATTCTTCCAACCCAGACAGGGTCTCATTACCCCAGGGTGGCCTTGAATTCAATATGTAGCAGAGGGTGACTTGAACTCCTGATCCTCCTGCCAGGATTACAGGTGTGAGCCATCACACTTGATTTATGTGTTGCTGAGGATAGACCCCAAGGGCTTCATACATGCCAGGCAAGCATTCTACCAACTGAGCTACATTGCTAGCCTGGCATTTGATCTCATCCCAACTAAAAATGAGATCTACTGAAACATGCTAACAAAATGCCACCTTAAGTGTGGAGCATTATAGTTTAAGTCCACGTTTCCACCAGTTTTTTAAACGAAAGCATTTCTAGAAACTGATGATGGGCTAAGATGGCACCCATGTGTGGTTCTGGTATTTGGAAACAAAAACAAACTCAAAGAAACAAGACAATTAGCACTGGGTTTCCGAGGAAGTCTTTTCTTGCTTGAGCTGCTCCTCCGTCGTAACTGCAGACACCACTGTCAAGTTACTGGCACTGCTGGCGTGCGCGGGTCTGTCTGGCTTGCCGGGAACGGGTTTGACATTCCTGGGATGGCCGTGTAAACTTCTAGACCTGAGACATGGGAATCCCACGGCTTGGTGTGGTTTCACCGACAGCCAGTTTTCCTTGTCGGTCCTGTCGGCGTCCGCGGGGGATAAGCGCGAGACCCGGGGGACTGTCAGGCCGTCGTCGCCGCGGTCCCTGGACGGTTCGGTGAGCCCCGCGGTGGCTTCGGAGCCCACGCAGGGGATGTCGGTGCTGCGGGAGCGCGTGATCCTCTGAACCTGGCACTTCCACTCGGTGGCCTGGAAGTTCCACGCCTGGTCCGTGATGGAGCTCCAGTGAAGCCCCCCGACCACCTTTCTGCCCTCGGAACAGACGAGGCTTCTGGACTTGACGGTGGCCGTCCGGTCCGGGTGAGGGCGCGCCATCCCGGCTTCTGGCGGAGGGTAGGAGCCGGCGCCCTGGATCTCCGCGCTCTCCACGGTCAGCTGGGCGCTCGAGAAGTCCGCGCTGCTCTGGCCGAGCCCAGCGTCTGCCGGACTCGAGCTCGGCGAGCGAGTCTCTTCTCTCTTGGGGTCCTGCCTCTCGTCTTCTCGGCCGGGGTCCTGCACCGCCAGGCGGCTGCGGCCCGGGGAGGCGGGCGCCCAGCGCGCGTCCTCCTCCTTCACGCGGAACGAGCAGGTCTTCCTGCGGATCGCCGTCCCCGCGGCCACCAGCGACGGCTCCTCGAACAGCAGCTCCTCCCCGTTGAAACGGTACCGGAACAGGCTGCAGCCGTCCGCGCTGTTGATGCTGCTCTGCCGGAGCAGGTAGGTGGCCTCGCACTCCGAGGACGCGCGGGACCGAGCCTGGATCAGGTCGGATCGGTCGATCCCCGCCAGGTTCTCCAGAGCCGTCACCATCCTGCCGGAGAGGTCCTCCAGTTGGGACAGTCGCAGGTCAACTGTCTGCAGGGAAGTTTTCATGAAATTTTCTCTTTCATTGATTTCTTCCAACCTCATGGACATATTTTCAACTCTGGTGAACACAAAGGAAGGGATTAAATTGAGATGAACTGAATAGTAAAAATAAAAAACAATGTTAGGCTGGAGAGATGGGTCAGCGGTTAAGGCGCTTGTCTGCGAAGTCTAATGACCTGGGTTTGATTCCCCAGTACCCAAGTAAAGCCAGGTGCACAAAGTGGCCCGTGCATCCGGAATTCTTGCAACATCTGGAGGCCCTGGCATGCCCTGTCTGTCTGTCTGTCTGTCTGCCTGCTTGCAAATAAATGAATGAATAAAATATTTAATACAAACAATGTTATTGCTGTATGGTGTTTTGGGCTTTTGAGATCATGGACCTTGTTGGGCCTCTTTATGGACCTTGATTTCCTCTAATATAACTACCCAAATTACAGTGAGGAGTTCTAGGAAATGACAGTTAACAACAGTGCTTACTGCTTGACAGGCATTCTGTGAAGGGCCTGGTGTAGCTATTCTAGGCATATTTCATCCCCATTACAACCCCATGGGGTAGACACTACTATTATCGTTCCTATCCTACAGATGAGGACATTTTAAATCATGGAGAGTGTCAGCACCTTGCCCAAGGGTGTGCAGTTAGCAAGCAGTGGGTGTGAGATTAGTTAGCTTCAACATTTGGTCTCTCAGCTGGCTCCTCACACACTACCTCCAGTAATAAAAATATTGTGGTGGTTAATTTTGGTTGTCAACTGGATTGGATTAAGAAATGCCTAAGGCATTAGTGAGACGCACCTTTGGATGTGCCTATTCAGGGCATTCCAGAACTGAGGGGAAAGACCTGCCCTGAATGTGAGCTGCACCACCCCAACTAAATAAAAAGGGGAAAAAGAGAAAGTCATTATTGTATCAGTATACTAATGGCATTATGCCGATACCATTCTTTTACTGCTTCCTAGTTTTCCCAGATGTGAGCAAACCCTCACCACCACAGCATCACCACATTCCTGCTGCCATGACTTCCCCATCATGATGCGTTGTATCCCAAACTATGAGCCAGATAAATCCTTCCTCCCTTGAGTTTCTTTTCCTCAGGTATTTGGTCACAACAATGAGAAAAGTAACTCATACAGACAAAAATACAACCTTGCTATCTTCCAGAGATTGGTCCAGGACTCTCATGGATGTCTGAATCCAATGGATGCTCAAGTCCTTTATATAGTATTTACATAGAGACTATACACTTCTCCCATGTATTGAGTTTAAATCATCTCTAGATGATATATTATGCTTAATGCAATATAAGTGCCATATAAATGCTTGTTCTATGGTATTATTTAGGCAACAATGACAATAAAAAGTTGGCACATGCTCAATATTGAAGGAATTTTAAGAAATATTTTCAGTCAGAGGTTGTCGAGTTTACAGATGCAGAGAGCCCACAGGTGTTGAGGGCCAAATGTACCAGTAGTGAGTCTTCTGAGTAAACTGTGACCATCAGCAATAAATGGTTATAACAAAATAAAATCCCTATTGGAAGTTCACAGGATTCAGAAAAGGTATTGTTAATAACTAAGTTCATATTATCAGATAAATTTCTTGAGGGACAATGGGCCATTTAATTGTCTTAAGACAACCAATAAATCTAAATTCTTGTTTTATATTTAATATAATATAATTATAATTAATGAAGTTACCAAAGAAAATTCATGGCAAATTACAATTGTGTTAGATACTTTTTTTCAAAAAGGCTCTTAGATAACCAGGCCCCTCATTAGCTTATGAAACTCTTATGCTTCTTGGACTAAAATCTGAACAAAAAGGGAAAGAATGCATTCTTTCCATAAGTTCATGAAATGTCACTCTAAGAGGCATTGTGGTATGCCAGGATTTTGGACTGCCATTTAAAAGTTGAATTTGTTCCAGGGGTGGGTGTGGGAGTCCTGGCTCTCTGGTAGGCAGTGTGGTAGCTTGTCCTGCAGGTGCCTTCCTGTGTGATGCAAACATCTTGATTTGTGCCATTACACTTTGTTTTTCCTCCCAAGTTTCTTAAAAGAAAACGTGCAGTTTCTATAATTACTTGGCTTGCATTGCAGTCTGTTTCTAGAAGGCTTTTCCTGTCATCACTACATATTCTTATCAACTCACTTGTTCTGTTTGTAAGTCTGCATTGCCTCTTTTCTTTCTTTCTTCTTTCTCCATGTGTATGTGGTGTGTGCACATCTGTAAATGCATGTTCATGTGTATGTGGGTGCACATGCAAGCATGTGAGCATGCATGTGGAGGCCAGAGCTCAACATCAGCTGTCTTCCTCGATCACAATCACTCTCCATCTCATTTTCTTGGAGACAGAGTCTCACTGAACATGGAGCTCAGCTAGCCAGTGAATGCTGGTGATCTGCCTCCCCAACACTTTGAGGCACTCGCCAACACACCTGGCTTTTTGTGAGAGCTATAGAAGTGAACTCAAGTATTACCTTACTGACTGAGCCATCTCCCCAGCCCATTCCCTTTTCTTCTCTTCTGGATAGTGCCTGCTGCTCTTCCTTGCATTGTGGTCCCTGCTCTGTGCCTGACTTCATTTTCTGTGTGCCACACACAACCACTTCTCTAGCAATGTTGCCTGGCATTTTCCCACAGCTGCTTTTTGCTAATGCCACTCTTCTGTTGCCCACACTAACAGCTGAACTCTGATTCATGGTGGGACTCTGGTTTCTCTTCTTAATGCTTTTCTTGGAGAGAGAACTATTTATATGCCCCTTTGGAAACCATACCATTTGAGAGGAAAGGTATGGCTTTCTGGAAACTTGTCCCAAGGAGGACCAAATTCAGCATGGATGAAAAGTCCTGGCTTCCTTCTTTAAAGCCTCTCTCTCTCTCTCTCTCTCTATCTCTCTCTCTCGCGCTCTCTCTCTCTCTCTCTCTCTCTCTCTCTCTCTCACACACACACACACACACACACACACACACACACAGAGAGACAATACAGGTCTTGAGGACTTTCTTTATTCTTGCTTTCTGAGGATCCATAGAAAAACTTACTGGAGGTTTTCTATTGCTTTTGACTATGACTTGGGGCTCTCTTAAATCTAATGACTCCTTGTTCCTGTCACATCTATTACCTTTAATGATTCTTTTTTTTTCAACCTTTTTAACCTGGAATTCACTATGTAGTCTCAGGCTGGCCTTGAACTCATGGTGATCTTCCTACCTCTGTCTCCCAAGTGCTGTGATTAAAGCCTGGTTAATGATTCTTTTTGTATTAAACCACATTGCCTCTGTAACAGTCAGACCTAAAATCTTTAACAAATGGGACAATAAAAGATAATACCTCAGCTCAAACTTTTAAGCATAAATAGGCTACTAAAATAAGAGATAAGATCCTTATTGAGACTGGGCCTCATTATGTTGCCTAGGCTGGTATTAAATATCTCCTCGGTCTAAACTGTGCTGAGTCACTGGTACCACAGGTGCAAGACATGCCCCTTCCCTCCAGGCTGAATTTTTATTTCGTAAATAGAGAGGAAAAAAACTAAGGAAAAAATGAGGTCAAGTTCATTTACTTCTAAGATGATTATAGTAAAGGATTCTTAAAATATGTTCCATAAACTCTCACATCCACACAGAGTGATTTTTGTTTCATATGATGAATGTGAGACTACCTAGGATTCACCTAGCATCTCTTAACATATTGAATTGCCTACACCAGGAACATCTATTCTTTTTTTGTGGGCGGGGAGGTAGGAAGTAGAATCTTGCTCTAGCTCAGGCTGACCTGGAATTTACTGTGCAGTCTCAGGATGGCCTCAAACTCAAGGTAATCTTCCTACCTTTGCCTCTGAGTGCTGGGATTAAAGGCATGCATCATGTAGTGAAGGGAATGTGAGACCACTTATTACACTGCATTCACAGTCAGGAGACAGAGGGATATGAACATTGGTGTTTAGCTGCTTCCTCCTGTTTTTTATTCAATGTGGGACCCCAGCCCAAGAGATGGAGCCTCCCGCATTTAAGATGGATCTTCCCCCCTCAGTTAAACTTTTCTGAAAATACAGACTGACCTAGAGGTAGGTGATTCTAAATCCAGTCAAGTTGATGATGAATAGTTGATGATGAATATTAAGCATCCCATGGTCCGATTTTGAAGTGTTATATATGTACTTAAAAGGAATGTGCATTTCACTGCTGTTGAGAGGGGTGTTCTGTTGGTGCTTGTTAGGTTAGATTGTCTTGTAGGATTTTCACATCTTCTATTTCCTTGGGGATGCTCTACCCAAATCTACCACTAATGGCAATAACATCATTATTGAGTTCTGTCTACTTTTCCTTCAACTCTGTCCGTTTATGCTTCATCTATTATGAGGCTCTGCCATCAGGTACATAGGTAATTGTTTGACTTTTTGGGTAGATTGACTCATTTATCAAAGCATATCTAATGGTCTTGTGTGTTTCTGTGATAGCATTTGTCTTAGAGGCTGTTTTGTCTGATAATTAGTGTAGCCACTCCAACTCTGTCTTGGTTGCTCTTGTGTGGGTTATTTTTCTATCCTTTTACTTTCAAATTATTTGTTTCTCTTGAATCTGATGTAAGTTTCTGTAGACACCATATGTCTTATGTTCATTGTTTGGCTTATCTTCAAACTGGTTGATTATTTTACCTACTCAAATCTACATTGATTTTTCATAGTGTGTTTTCCATTTCAGTTACTGTATGTTAGAAACCACAAATGATGAACTCCAGAGCTCAGGGAGTTGGGGGGGGGGGGAGTGATGGTCTGTTCCTTATTAGCATACCAAATGTGACCCGGACAGTAGAGAGAGGAAAAAGACACTCTTGAGGCCAGGCTTGGTAGTGCACACCTTTAATCCCAGCTTTTGGGAGGCAGAAGTAGAAGGATCCCTTTAAATTTGAGGCCAGCCTGGGACTACAGAGTGAGTTCCAGGTCATCCTGGGCTACAGTGAGACCCTACCTCAAAAAAAAGTCTCTCACATCACCCTCCTCAGTAACAACATACAAAGGGTTGTGGAATTGGGTTGACTCCTAGGCTATCCATAACCCCCTACCCCATGGACTGATCCAGTTTGCCCACGGAGGAGGATATCCAGCTGATTGGGTATAGGGAAGAGGGAAATCAGGGAGTTGGGGACATCAACACATTATTCGCTCATTAAGTGTATCTAATTATGGATAATAAAGAAAAAGGTGAAAAAAAGATACTATGAAAATACAATGCAAAAAAAAAGTCTCTCTTGGAAAAAGTAGATTGGGGGGGTCCATTAATCATTTCATTTAACATTGAAAGGTAGATGACCATGCTGATAAACCAGAAATGTTACTTGTTAGGAATAGCACCTTTGTCTCCAATGTCCTATTCATTTTTGTTTGTTGTTGTTGACGTTTTTAAAACAGGGTCTTGTCCTGTAGAACAAGCTGGCCTATAACTTTCGATCTTCCTTCCTTAGCTTTATTAGAGTGTGTGCCATCACACCCAAAAGTGTCTAATGTCTTCTCATTCTAACCCAAAATGGCAACACAGACATGTAATCATACCACTCCTTGCTTAGAACCAGGAGCAGCTTTTTTAAAGATAAAAATCAAATTTCACTGGTACCAAGGCATGTAAGGGGAAGCCTGTAATCTCCATTGTAACCTTTTTCTATGATATGGACATATGACACTTTTTCTTATTATGCAAAATGCAATGTGGATGTAGCTTCACTCTTCCCTTCAAGTTGCCTGGAAGACATAATTTCCTCCTATGATGGTTTCTGTTCCCTCTCTGCAATCAGGTCTCCTCAGAATCTTCCTCTGCTCTTCCTGGCTTGTCCTTTCTTCACCTCTCCTCTTGCTTAAATGCCCTTAACAAACATGTCATCATCATCAAAATAAAAATATAGTGTGGCATTTGATAACCCCAGCTTAAAAAAAAACAAAAACAAAAAACCTTTCTAGGGCTGGCAGCTAGCTACTTCCAGTGTTTGTAGAAGAACCTGATGAGTGATATAGCTCTCTGAGTGAGGCCAGGATCTCAGTCATGCAAGTATAAACAAGCTTATTGTCTGGTTCAAGGTATTATTTAATTAGATTAACTTGACTGTGATGCTTATTATTTGGTTTTCAAATAATATTTTATAAAGTGTGCATGGATATTTCAAATAACTTGGCCACTTGTAAACATTTCTCTAGAATGACTAGTACTTAGAGCTCAAAGGGACATTACTTCATTTGATGGGTCCCTTAGTGTTGCAAAGTTTACTTTTTTTATACATACAGTGACATTGATTTTATACCAGATCTACTTTTTGCTGTTTCCTCCTACTTGAGTTCATGGGCTCTGTAAACTCCTACTGCATGCGGATTACTTGTTTGCCACATGAAGTAGCTCCTCTAGGTATTTGTTTCATATGTTAATTCACAGCAAAAATTCCTTCATTTAAAAGTGCTTTGTCACAGTCTGGGGAAACGGCTCAATGGTTAAAAACACTTGTTGGCAAAACCTGCTGCCCAGGTTCAATTTCCCACTGCCCATGTAAAGCCAGATGCACAAAGTGGTGCATGCATCTGGAGTTCATTTACCTCAGCAAGAAACCCTGGCATGCCCATACTCACTCACTCTCTATCTCTTGCAAATAAATTAATAAAACATCTTTTAAATAAAGAATACTTTTGCAAAGGGCATGGTGGCTATTTTTCTAACCACCAAACACATAATTTTCAACTGGTAGGGCTTTCAATTCCAGAGGTCTAGACTTCTCCATTCTTTTCTAGGGAAGGAAATTATTAAAAAAATGAAATCCTTGAACTGTCTGGGCTCTCATGAATCTTCTGTCTTTGAATCTAACTTCAAAGTCCACTTGATTTATAACACTATCTGCTGTGTCCTTAACTGCTTCCTTCACATGTGCTCATACAAAAGCCATTGAGGAGACCAGTAACTAATTTCCCTCATCAATTCACTATTTGATTATGATTTTTGTGTTTCCTATCACCATCAGATATCTCTATGTATGATTCAGAGATAAGTATAGATTAAATTTGGGATTTTCTGTTAAAAGAGTAAAAATGTAGCCATATTTGAATTGGGGATGAAGCTATTCCTTTAGTGTCTCTGTGAGTACCTTATGAAACAATAATAGTAATGGTTGTTGCATGGTAGTGCTGCGATATTTAAATGAAATTGTCTATGTGAAAATATTTCATGAATTATAAATGTGTACGTGTCAAAGGACATAACTGAAATAAGGTATTGTTGTAAATCTTCTCTGTATCTTGGCTTATTTATTATTAAATGGGCATTTGATTTTTAGTGTAACAGCTATTAACCTTAAAGTTTAACAAAACTGTATATATAGGTTAAAAGTATTGCAGATAATATTTTTCATTTCATTTAAATAATGGATAAAACAATATGGAACGTATGCACCCATATGTAGAGTTCTTGTAGCCACTTCTAAGAGATTACCTGTGCACGGTATAATTTTATTGGAGTTTGCACAGACTCTCTTCTACTATTTTTTTCTTTTGTGTGGGTGGATGGTGTATGTATGACATGTATATTTATAGTATGTGTGCAATTGTGTGTGCCCCATCATACACATGACGAAAGCCAGAGGAGAACATTGGGTGTCCTCTTCTATTGTCCTTCTGCATGGTTTCCCTGAGACAGAGTCTCTCACTGAACCTAGAGCTGCTGTTTTCAGTAAGACTTGCTTACCAGTGAGCTCCAGCAATTCTCCTGTCTCACTCTGTCAGGCCTGGGATTATAGGTATGTGTGGCCACATCTGGCTTTTTATATGGGTGATGGTGATTGAACTCAGCTTGTTATACTGACCCGACAAGAGTTGTTACCCACTGAGCCATCGCCTCAGCCTGGTCATATATCAAATGTAAATTTCGCATTCCTGTTTTCATGCTAAGACTCTTTCCTAAGGAAAGGAGCTAGACATTCGGAGCTCTGTACTAAGCCAGTTATTAAAACTTGTTTTATGTGCAGACATCTTTTCATGTGAAACAATCACTCTTTACCTGCAAGGCATTTCGTAAATTACATGGAAACATTTCCTTAATGACAGAGTTAAGTGTCCTCATAAAAACATGATGTTAGTAGAGGTAAGTTCAGTTCATTCTTGAAGAAACCCCTGCTTCAAGGTCTAATGCTATTCTGTTCTCGATTTCCAAGACTATTCCTACCTACCCTGTAATTTTATTCTCGATCCATAGATCATAACGTTGTCTAAGCCACTCTCAATTTTACATACAGCTATCTTAATTTCTATTTACTTCCTTATGTAGGGTTATATTTTAATTTTAGTAATTACAGGGAGAATACCCAGGATAGAACCTTGTGCTGACTTGCAGGGTTTTTATACATGAAACTAAAGGAAGAATAATAATGAAGGAAAAAAACTCAAATCTCGTGGCTTTCTCATTATTTATAATCAGTAACATACTGAGTAGTTGCTAAAAAGATACTAGCTCTGTGCTTCCTCATGTGTGTACCCCCACACGGGTGTTCCTCATGTCTCCTGGGTTTCTAGAATCAAGTCCTCTAAATCACTTCCTTCTCTAAATGGTCCTCTTTCTTTTCTTTTCTTTTTAAAATTGATATCTTCATTCTGCAAAATTAGATACATCGTATGAGTAAATATTATATTGGTATCCCCATTTCCCTCCTCCCTGTCCCCAATCCACTGGGTATCCTCCTCTGTGGGCATACTGGATCAATCCATGGGGTAGGGATAGCACAGAAGGCAATCAGGTCCCCCCCCACTTTGTGTGTTGTTGATGAGGGGGCGATTCTCTGGATATTCTCCCCCAACATGGCTCTTACACTCTTTCCACCCCATCTTCTGCTCAGTTCCCTGAGTCATGGTGGGTGATAAATGGTCCTCTCTCTATTCAGGCCAGAATCTGTGGTCAGCCATTGCTTGAAGCTCTTATTGATATCCTAGGCACTTCTCCCTTACTTACAACATGGCAGAGTCAATTTCCAGGCCTTCATCTATCACTATGATAGCTGCAAGGCCTGGCAAGGATCAGTGGTGCCTGGGGTATTGTAGGATGTTTATGCTGCTTTTTGCAAATACTAGCATCTTAGTAATGTCTCCTCTGGTAGGTTCTGGGGAGAACAGCCCCTCTTCAGCCTCCATTCCCCATGCATACTTGCATTTGGGCTATTTACGGGGCGTCACTCATGAAAGCCATGGGAGCCACATGACATGACCCAGTACCATGTCATGCTGTCTCATTAAGCTTGTACCTTCATTATCCCTGCCAAGCAGTCCCTTGGCAATCTCCCTTCCTAGTTTACTTTTTCCCTAATGGTAAACACATGTGACTTGTATCTTCCCTACTGGCTTCATGACTGTAACAATGATGGAAGTGGATATACTTTTCATCATCCCCATATTTTTCTTTCTTTGTGCCCCGTCTTCCCAAAAGTGTAATACTCCTGAACCCTCTCTAATTGTATTCATTCTTAAGGAATGCTTTTCTGGCGAGGGCTTGGGG
>PVHP010049262.1:0-12221 GCA_004024765.1 Zapus hudsonius
GTGAGGAATTGAACTTGGGCTGACAAGGTTCCTCTCCCAGCCCCTCCTCTACCTTCTAATGCACGTGGCTGAAGGCGGCCGTCTCACAGATGCACTTTCAACATTAGCTTTGTTTCTTTCTTTCAAATTTCAGTCTAGTGTCTCTACTGCTGTTCTAACCAATGCTCGGCAAGAGGAGGGTGGCCCATACTCCAAGAGTTGTCAGTAATATCACCACTGCTTACCATAGTAATGGGCGCCATGTGCTGGGTTCATGCACTGGGTTAAGTGCCCTCATGTGTCATGCCATCTAATATTTATATCGCAGCAGCAGAACATTCTTTATCACCCCGTTTCACAGGTGGAAGTGCAGAGCCGGGAGGGATGATGTCACTTGCCCCTTGTCCCGGCTAGCAGGAGGTCTGGCTGCCACCGCATCCCATGCTGACCTGAGCACAAGCTCCGGTTTACCCAAGGAGATGCCCTGCCTGTTCATGTCAGGACTTTTCTAAGATTAAGCACGAGCTTATTTCAGAGGAGATCGGGTGCAGTCAGGGTGGTGTGTGTTTGTAGACACAAGCATATTTCAAGGGACTTGGTCCACTTATCACTTGATGGCAGAACCAGTGGAAGGCCCAAGGCAAAAACCAAACAGGGCCCTTGAGAAGCTAGATATTTTTTTAAAAATATTTTATTTATTTATTTGAGAGAGAGAGGGAGAGAGGCAGACAGAGAAACAGAGAATAGGAGCACCAGGGCTGCCACTGCAAATGAATTCCAGATGTATGCACCCTTTTGTGCATCTGGCTTTACATGGGCACTGGAGAATCAAACTTGAGTCCTTCTGCATTGCAGGCAAACACCTTAACCGCTAAGCCATCTCTTCAGCCCGAGAAGCTAGATAGTTACAGGTAATTTAACAAAATGTTAATAGGTGTTGGGACAACACCTAGCTATTGGCCCATAGGACAGCAATGGTAACTTTTGGGAAACTGACCATCTTCAGTCTGATACGCTCATCTTGGTGAGGGTGGGATGAGGTTGTTCACAGTTGATGCCGTCAACGTGATCCACCTGGTCCTCAGCTGTTTTCAGTTGCTATCACTAAATACCTCACACTGGCTATGTTATGCAGACAGAGGCTGATATGACTCACGCTTCTGGAGGCTGGGAAGAACAGGCCTGTGGTGCCAACATCTTCTGGGCAGCGGGGGAGGGTCCTGTGAGGTCTCATAACATCATAACATGGCAGAGGGCCAGGCAGAGCAGAGTCTCTCTTCCACCCCCTCTCTCTATATAGTTATGTCTATACTGATATATATATATATCATATGATACATACATATATATATATATAGATATATATATATATAGAGAGAGAAGGCAGAGACATGAGGATCCCTGGGGCTCACTGGTTAGCCAGTGTAACATCTCTCTCTCTCTCTCTCTCTTTCTCTCTCTCTCTTTGTGTGTAGGTGAGAGGACAACTTCTGGTGTTGTCTTCAGGAACACTGTCCACTCTTTGGTGCTCACCAATGAGGCTTGGTAGGATCTTCCTATCTCTACCTTCCCAGTTCTGTGATCACAGCTTTGAACAACAGCTGGTATTATTTATTTATTGTTAAATTTAGGCTTGTATGTGTGTGTGATGTGCTGTGTGCGTATGTGTGTGTGGTGTATGCACCACACGTATGTGCCCTTGCTGTGTCCCATGTGAATGCCTGTGGAGGCCAGAGTGGACCAGAGCATCATTGTTCCTTCTGCTTGGTCCTGTGTTTGAACCAGAGTCTCCTTTTCACTAATCCCGGACCTGTGGCGCTCTGAGCATCCTCAGCGCTGTGCTCCCTTGCAGATGCACATAGCCACACTCAGCTGTTTTAAGGTAAGACTTGAACTTGGGCAGTCTCAGGCCCCTTCAGGCTCCCGTGCTTGCACAGGAAGCACACTTAACCACTGATCATTTCTCCAGCCCATGCCTGGCATTTTTACGTGGCAGGCACTTTACCACTGATACCATCTTGGGGGACCATCACCTTCATGAATGCATCCCACCTTAGTTATTTCTCAAAGGCCTGTTTCCAAATCCATTGACATAAATAAAACATATTGAATAATGTAATGAAAACCCTGGCTTTCCAGATATGCTGACCTGTTCTCCAGGACAACTGCTTTGGGAAATCAGATAAGAAAGAAAATAAAATGAAGTTAAAGCAAAATGCAGAGGTCCTACCACCACAGTACACAGCCACCTACATCTCCCAGGTAGAACTCACAGTGCAATGCCCTCCTTCCCTCCTCCTCCTGCTCTTATGACTTGGGGGGACACACACCCCTTCTCACCGATCCTTCTCCAGTTGTCATTCGCATGAGAGGCTGCACCCCTGAAGGAGATACCCCTAGTTTCCAAAATATCCATCTTGGAGCAGGGCGCCTGACAACGGAAGTGGTGGAGAGTGAACACACTTTGCACTCGGGCTATTTTGGGGGGAGATTTTGTGTGCTCTTGGGAATAGCACTTCGTCGCTTGAATCTAGGCATCTTCTTGGTGAATCAGGAAAATAAAGATGAGTCTCAAGACAGGTGATGCTCACGGAAACCTGACAGTTGTGTTATGTTTCACAAAGATCAGGATGCAAATTTGTGTTTACAAAGAGATGTGGAGGAGTGGGGAGGAGCTCAGTTGACAAAGCACTTGTCTTGCAGGCAGGAGGACCCAAGTTCAATCCTCATATACCACCTTAAAATGCTGGACATGGTGGCATCCTCTTGTAATCCAAGTGCTGGATGGCAGAGACAGGAGGATGCCTGGGGCTCACTGGTTCTCCAGTCGAGCCTATGTGGTGATTTCCAGGGCTATAAGAGACCATTTCTTTTTTTTTTTAATTGTCCATAATGAGTTACATTATTTAATGGGCAAACAATGAGCTGTTATCCCCAGTTCCCCAACACCCCTCTTTCCCATCTCCAATCAGCTGGATATCCTCCTCCGTGGGCCATCTGGATCAGTCCTTGTGGCAGGGGACCATGGATAGCCTAGGAGTCAGCCCGGTTCTCCTGGCCCAAGTGTGTTGTTACTGAGGGGTGCCATGACTTTGGGTATTCTACCCCACCAAGGCTCTCACAGTCTTTCTGCCCCCTCTTCTGCTCAGTTCCCTGAGTTGTGGTGGGTGAATATTAAGGCTGTTTTATTGTTGAGATCTTAGGGGTCTCTGTACTTCTGTTTTAGGTTGTGTCAAAAAATCATTGGTGTCTGTCTCACTGGCTTGTCCTGTGTTGACTGGTTGGCTGTCACTATGGGTCACTTGTTCATCCCATCATTCTCTGTGGGGTTCCATATGGATCCTCCATGGTATGTCTGGGATGGCTCATCTCTTGTCAGGATGTCAGCTATTGGCCTGCAGTTTGTTGGTAGGGTTGGATGAGCCATAGCTCTCTCACTGCATTCTGAAAAATACAAACAGAAGAGAGACCATATCTTGAAAAAGGTGGACAGCATTCCTGAGGAATGACACCCAGCTTCACTGGCATGCACCTAGGCACACACAAATGTGTACACACATATAAAAAGATTTGGGGGGGGGGCTGGAGAGATGGCTCAGCAGTTAAGGCACTTGCCTGCAAAGCCTAATGGACCTGGGTTTGATTCCCCAGTACCAAGGTAAAGCTAGATGCACAAAGTGGTACATGCATCTGGAGTTTGTTTGCAGTGGCTGGAGGCACTGGAGGATCCATTCTCTCTCTATATCCCTCCCTCTCTCTATCTCTCTCTCTGTCTTTCTCTCTCCCTCTCCCCTCTCCTCCTTCCTCCCTCTCTCCTTGCAAATAAATAAATAGAATAAAATCAAAGATTTAGATTCAGCATAAAGGAATGTTTCTCATGTCCAAACTAGTGGAAACCTCCCAGCTAGGTGTGTGGCGTGTCAGTGGAGGAGGCTGGTTTCACCTGAAACCAGATAGTGCAGGGTGGCATCATGGAGCTGGTGGGATTTATTTAGTCTTTTATTTCTGGAGCTCTGCAGGGTTTGATCTCAGTTTAATTAGAATGGAATTAGCTAAGTCTAGGGGATAAAGCATTTCTATCCTTGGAACAAACTTTGTGAACTCTAGGCTGTCTTCCACACTCAACCATGATAATTCACTAATGCCTCAATAATGTCGCAAGAGAAGCTGTCTACTGGGATCAGCTTTCATTGCGTTGGGAAGATGTCTGCAGGATGCACACTCATTCTACAAAGTTGCAGTCAGTAAAACTTTGGGCTGCATTTTCAAAGAAGATATTGGTCTTCCTAAGTGGCTGGAGATTCTCTCTGGGGTAGGAGTATGGTAGTGAGGCCCCAAAGTAAAAGCAGGTATGACCTTGAACCTGCCCTTGCAGTCTCCACTTTGCTAGAGGTCAGAGAAGAATCTGGCTTCTCCATAGCTCTTGCTGAAAGGAGTTCCCTAGATCTGTTTTTCCATAAACAACCGGAGTCCCCTTTCCTAAAATTAAGGTTTGAACCTGATTCTGGAATTCTGGTTGGTTAAGTTCAACCTTAAACTTGGTGTCATGGCTGGCTTCTTCCCAAACCAGTCCCAGAATCCACCAATCAGCTCTCTCTCAGACTCACCTGAGTCTGAAGGTGAAGCCCATCACAAGAAGATTATATATAGATCCTTAGCAGGTGGGAGGGATCAGTTTCAGGGTTAGGTTTTTTTACATAGATGAGGCTGTGGTGAGGGTTCTCGGGGTTCTTTTCCTCATGAACTTTTTCCTCATGATGGGAACCCTCTTACATCTTTCTATCTTTTCCTTGCTGGGCTGGCCAGCTCAGATTTTATAGACATGTGGCTAAAACCTCCCCCCCCACGTGCTCTCTCCACACCGGTGCCTGGAGATCTCTGTAACATCTCATTTCTTTTTTAAATAAAGTCTCCTGTGAGTTTCAGACAAGCTCCATAGACCCCCTCCCCTTGAGTGGGAAGTGTCTCTAGCCAGAGCTCAAACCTAGATGCTAAAATTGATTGGTCAGGTATAGACCAATCAGCTTTCTCTCTGACTTACCTGGTGGAAGTTTGAAAAGGTCACTGAAATAAAGGCCAGTTACTTCTTCCACATGGCGTCCTAGAAGGAGCACTTTTATTTTTCAGGTAAGGGGCTCAAGATCTCCCCACATGAACTTTTTTTCTCATGGGAGCCCTCTGTTATCTTTTCTTTTCCTGCCTGTTTAGTTGAACAGTTTAGATTTTGGCTAAAACCTCTCCCACGTGTTCTCCCCACACTGGTTGCTGGAGAACTCTGTAATTGCTCATTTTCCTTTAAATAAAGTCTCCCACTATACCTTATACCTTAAACTCTGGTTGTCTATGATTTTAATTCTTTAACTTTGTAGACAAGAATTTGGGTACTCCTTAAGTTTTGAGGTGCATTGAAATTTTTGCTGGGTATTATCTAAATTCTCAGTCCTTACATTCCCACTATACTTTATCCTCTGGTGGTCTAAAATTTTAACTCTTTAATTTTTGAACAAGAATCCAGGTACTCCTTAAGTTTTAAGGTACATTGGAATTAGCTGAGAACCCCAACTTTCTGGAACTCCAGCTCATGAACTACCAGAGCACCTCCTTGGGGAGGTCTCCTTTATTAAAATTCAAATCTAATCCTGGCATTGTGGTTGGCCAAGCTCAGACCCCAGAACTTGGTGTCATGGCTGACCTCTTCCTGAGCCAGCCTCTAGCCTAGATCAATCAACTGTCTCTTTGGTTCACCTGAGCCTGAAGGTGAAGCCCACCACATTAGGGTTATAAATAGCTGTCTCTTGGTCTGCCCTTCATCACTCCTGAATCTCCAGGTTCTGGTAAGCCTCCTCTCATCTCGGCCTGGCTGGGCTGATCCAAGGGGAGAAACCCCCAGACCCCTAATCCCACATGGGCTCTCTACCCCTTCCTGCCCTCCACATGCACTTTCTTTCCTTTCCTTAATCTAATAAAGTCTCTCTAAACTTTACCTTCTGGTCTATGGATTCTGATTCTTTATATTCATAAGACAAGCATTTGGGTACCCTAAATTTGTTGGTGCATTGGTGTATGGACAAGGAATCCCTGAAATTCCCATTTCATCACTTTGCATGTAGGCCCACTTTGTTCTATTTTCTGCTGAGTACTAGTCTATGTTAACCACTCACTCTGAGAAGGAAATTTGGGTTGTTTTTAGTTTTTGGCGATAGTGAATGTTCCTGGAACATAAGTTTTCATTTCTTTGGGATAAATGCCCCAAAGTGCAATTGGGTCATACAGAAAGTAGATGCTTAGTGTTTTTAAATTTTCTTTTTGCCTCTGTGTGTGTGTGTGTGTGTGTGTGTGTGTGTGTGGTGGGAGAGGGAGGCAGGGGCCACTCACCTGGAGTGGGACGTGGGGTATCCTGTTCCATTACTGTCCCACCTGGTCTTGTTTTGAACCAAAATCTTTCTACTAATTCTGGAGCTTACAAGGCTCCAATGGTTCTCCTCTCATGGGCCTTTGATCATAATGATTCTTGGGTCCCTGCCCCCCTGTGGGACTGGGGTTATAGGTGCACATGGCCACACCTAGCTGTTTTCTGTGGGATCTGGAGATCTGAACTCTGGAAGTCTCAGGCTCCCTCAGGCCCTCATGCTTGCCCAGGAAGCGCACTTAACCACTGAGCCATCTCTCCAGCCTGAAAATGCTATTCCCAAATAAGCAAGTCCAATGTAGCAATTTTATTTTATTTATTTTAAACATTTATTTGCACATGGGTGTGTGTGCATAAATGTGCATATGGGCACATCATCGTCTTGCCGCTATGAATAAATGCCTGTCTGGCTTCATGTTGATGGCTGAAGAATTGAACCCAGGCTGGCCATCTTTGCAAGCAGGACTGCTGAGCCATCTCTCCAGGTTCCAGAAGAGCAATTTGAATCACATTTTCTTTACTTTGCACTCTACAGCAGGCAAAAGTTGACTTGAGAATTTATCACATCTTGTGAAAGGCATTCACACCAGCCAGACATTTGGCCTTTAACTACAGTATTAATTTAACTTCCCAGGCCCCCAAATTATTTTCACTCCTATGCCTGGTCATGCTAGGCATGGAGAGGTATCAGCAAATAGACAAACACAAGAACTTGCCTGCAGATGGATGACAAAGGAACACAGTGTTAAACGAGATGTCTTTGCTTTTATTCATTTGCATATTTATTTATCTTTGCATCTGTCTGCACGCTCATATGATGTAGATGGGCGCAGGTGCAGAACTTCGTGGGTTGTTCCTCAGGATCGCCATCCACCTCTTTTTAAGACAGGGTCTCTCATTGGCCTAAGACTCAACAATTATTAGACCAGCTGACCAGTCAGACCCAGGAATCCTCCGGCCTTCACTCCTCAGCACTGGGATTACAGGTCCATGTCCAAATGTCTGGCATTTGATGTGGGAACTGGAGACTGAATGCAGGTCCTCATGTTTGCAAGGCGAACACTTTACTAACTGAGCTATTTCCCCGATCCCTGCTTTTACTTTAAAAAGCATTTGTACATAATTTAGTCTGTCATCAAATGCATACAGCTAATTGCATGAAAAAAAATTAAGTTCCGTTATCATATCATCCACACAGTCACTTCTTGCAAAGCAGGAGTGATTGGGCTCATTATTAATGGAACAGAAAAGTCAAACTGCATTCATTAAATTGCTTTTTGGAGGGAAGAAGCCTATTAGGGTCTATTTTATAACATATTTACTCCTTTTTACAACTTAATGGGGTTTTAACTCTTGTTTGCAGACTGACTAAAGTAATATTTTTTTGCAATCTTGGGGGTAAAACCAAAAACAAATCATAAACCATAAGCATAAATAACTAGTCCCAGCGGGTTGGGAAACCTGGGGCTGTTTCTTTGCGTCCAGTCAGAGGCCTGAGCCGGGCCAGCGAGCTGCTGGGGGCTCTGAGCACATGGAGCCACCTGCACCAGGAGGTTCTGATTGGATGCTGGTGGATGAGTATGAGGTGGAGCCCCTGGTCTATAAATGTCGCTCAGGTCCCACGTGGACCCTTTGAAACCCATTGGATCTTCTCATTTCTGGGCCTGCACTTAGCAAGAATGGGGTGAATGTGCGCACTATGTGTGTTTGCTGACCTTTGACAGCGTGCTCCAAGGGCCTTATTTAATGGTGGCTGTTGGGTACAGGGAAGATACAGAGAAGCAAGAACCAGACGCCTGAGCACTGGCCTCACCTTCTTGGCACATGATCTTCTGTGGGCAGGACTTTGTGGAAAGTGGGGGGGGGGTCACATCAGGGCCTTCCTGAGCAGTTCTGCAAGGGATAGAGCTGGGCCTGAGGGTGTGTAGCTCAGTTGTAGAGTACAAGGCCGTGACATGGGGCTTGATCCTTAATAAAGCAACAATAATAACAACAACAACAACAATAATAAAAGCCAACCCATGAGATACTACATTGTAAGACCCACGTGTGAAGTCTGAACTAGTTCTGGCTGGATGTGACAGGTGGATCTTCTTTCTGGAGGTTGGCCTGAGGCCTAGGGCATTTGGGATAGTCTCATGTAAAGCCAACCTGTGGCCCTGTTGGCTAAGCACTTGGCATCTTTGTATACTGACTTGTTCACAGAAAACCTTTCCTGGAGGATGTTCTCCAGAGCAAGGCTGGTGTGCAGGTGCTCTGCAGCCTGCTCCCTCCATGTTCCTTGAGGTGAACTCAAGCATCTGATCGGCCTTGGGAGATGTGCAGTGGCAGTGTTCGAGGACTTGTCCACTCTTTTCAGCACCCCCAGGGCTCAAAAGGGGACAACTGTGGAGAGGTGGGTGGCATTCGGATGAGGTGCCAGTGAGTGATGGTACCGACAGCAGCTGGGCAGTCAGCACACAAGCAAGTGGGGTTGCTGTAGAAGGACAGGGGGTTAGAAAGAAGCTGCAAACAGTTCAAGTCCAGAGCACCTAACACACAGACCAGCCAGCTAACATCCCTGGGCCCAGCAGGGGATCCAAGGTCAGTCAGGTGGGGAGGCCCCAGGGGGAAGGCAGTAATGAAGGTGCCAGGTGGGTAGAAATTGTCAGCTGAGCAGCCTGCAAAGATGCAGGGTTTGTGGAGTGGGTCCAGCCTGCATCTTCAGGGCCATGCCTCGGGCAAGACCTTCCTCTGTGAGCCGGAAATCACGTTCAAAGGTTGTGGGTCTGCAGTGTTTAAAAGTTTATTAAAGATGAGTTTATAAAATGAATTGGATGACTTGCTGGATTTTGAGCCGGGAAAGCATCACCCTCTGTATTTTATTATGTCTTCACCATAAAGCACAGCCTGGAAATCCTTTGTGGAAACTTGCTGAGCTGGCAGAGAACCTCTCTGTGGATGGGAAGACCAGCTATTATTAAAATGAACCTATTAACCAAGATGCTTTATAAACTCCAGATGATCTTTGCTATTATCCCCGAAGAAGATTAACATTTTTAGTGTTTCTTTTATGAAGTTTTGGGGAAAGACAAATAACCCAAGGTTAAACAAAAGCACCTTTTTCTGTCTTATCAATTTCCTTTGTCTCCTTTGAGCCTCTAGTCAGGAGTAAGGAGCTCACTTTTCTGGTCCCATAAGATGTCGGGAAGTACTTCCTAGGGTTGATTGACTGATGCATTCATTTATTCAAAATTTCTGTGTTGTGTGACTATGAAAGGCCAAGCACAAAAATAAGGACCCAGTCAAGGAAATCAGAAATGTCAAGAGACATGATCGTGGATGGTATGAATCTATACTGCTGACATTTCCATATTACTCAAAGCAATCGACAGATTTAATTCAATCCTCTCAAAAATATAATGAATTAGGGGTGGGGAGGTAACTCAGTTGGTAAAGTGCCTGCCTCACAAACACGAAAACCTGAACCCGTGTAAAAAAGCTGGGTACATACATTAAGAATCCCAGCACTGGGGAGGTGGACATAGGAGGATCCCTGGTTCTCACTGAACAGCCAATTTAGCCCAATCGGTGAGCTCCAAACTGGTTCAGTGAGTGTCGTAGTCAGCCAAACGCCACTGGGATGAATCTTCAATCTAGGCACAATTTGTGGGAGGAAAATATTTATTTATAGCTATAGAGACAGGGAAGTTCCAGAATGCAAAAAGGCTACTCCCCTTTTTCACAGGTCCCAGCAGAGAGAAAAACCCACCACTTACACCACACACAGAACAGCAAACAGGCAGGAAGGGTAAAGAGAGAATTTCTTCCCCTTTATATAGCCTTAGGGTGCGGTCTTACAACCCTTCCCCAGACTTAATGGCTTCCTGAGTTTCTGGAATTTCCTTCCTGCACTGCCCACACAGAAAGGATGTTTACTTCCAGCTTCTTTGAGCTTCTTTACATCCTGCCCCCTACTGAGATGCTGCCTTCCTGTAAACATCCTCAGAGACCCACCCAAGATAATTAAAAAGATACAAGTTGACAACAAAACCTAACCATTACAGTGAGCAACCCTGTCTTTCTGAGGATAACACCTTGAGGCTGCATTCTGGTTTCTACAAGTCTGCATGAACACATGCCTTTGCACACACACACACACACATACACACACACACACACACACACAAACACACACACACACAAGTAAAATTTTCTCCCCTATTATTCAAAGCAATCTACAAAGTCAATTCAAATATATCAAAACTATAATTTTTCTAAGAAATAGAAAAACAATTTTAAAATTCATATATAATCACAAAAGATCCCTGAATACCCAAAGAAATCTTGAGCAAAAGTAACAAACATGGGGCTGGAGAAATGGCTCAGCAGTTGATGGTGATTGCTTGCAAAGCCTTCTGGCCTGAGTTCGATTCCCCAGCACCCATGTAAAGCCAAGTGCAAAGTGGCATTTGTTTGCATCAGCAAGAGATCTTGGGACACACATATGTAAATCAATCAATGAAAAAAATTTAAAAGAGCAAGCCTAGACACATCCCAAATAACTGACTTCAAAATGCATGCAAAGCCATAGTAATCAAAGCAGTATGCTCCAGCCATGAGAACAGATGCATAGACCTCTCATTGACAGATGTCAGAGGCCGGAAACAAATCATTCACCCGGTGTGGTGGCACAAACCTTCAGGCCTAGCATTTGGGAAGCTGAGGTAGGAGGATCATCATGAGTTCAGGGCTAGCCTGGGGCTACAGAGTAAGTTCCAGGTCAGCCTGAGATAGAGTGAGAGTATGCCTCAAAATAAAAATAAAAAAAAAAAGGTGGGGGCTGGAGAAAGAAACAAACCACTTATAGTGAATTGATTTGTGACAAAAATGCCAAGACACAACGAGAAAGCACAGCATCTTCAATAAATAGTGTTGGGAAAGTCATATCTGCATGCCAAGGAATGAAGTTGGATCCTTATGCCACACTGTTATCAAATCTGCCGACATGGATAAAGACCTGGACACAGGATCTGAAATTAATACCCTCCCAGGAGGAAATACGGGGCAAGAGCTCCCTGTGGTTGCTTGGGCCGTGATGGTATGGGAGGGCTCCAGAAGCACAGCCAGCCAAGGCTAAAAGAGAAAATAGGGATTGTATCCAACTAACACATGACTGCATAGCCAAGGAAATCAGAGTGAGGAGCCTCAGACCAGGGTGAAATATATGCAAACCAAGGTTTACATGGTAGCTCGCCCTCATCTGTAGGCTTCTCTCTGCAGTCTCAGGTATGTCTGTGTGTGTGACCAAGAGAAGTCTGGAAATATTAAATGGAAAATTCCAAAAATTAGCAATTTACAATTAAATATTAAAAAACTTTTTTGTAGTTCATTGTTTTAACTGTTTCATTTTCTTATCAGATATTGTTGTTAGTTTCTTTCTATCCATAATTTATAAATTAAGTTTTATTGTATTTAGGTGAAAGACCCCCCAAGGCCTCTCTCAGGAGAGCGTACCCCAAAACTCCAATAACCACACCAGCAGATGCAAAAGCAAGAGGATTTCATTCTTTGGCTGCGCAGTAGGGCTCCACAAGCAGTCAGATGAATGTCTAGGCAAGATGGTGGAGCCCCGAAGAACAAAGGAGCAGGGTTTTTATGGACAGGAGCTATCTAATTATAATACAGCTTAGGTCACAGGGTGTGTGGTATTTCTATTGGCTCCTTTTCTGTATCTGTATGCCTCTTGATTGGTTACTTCCTTGGAGCCACATCCCAGGGCCAGCCCACATTCCAGGACAGCCATATGCTTCCTTATATGGTGTCTTTTTTTTTTTTTTACTTCCTGGTCTTT
>PVHP010049263.1:0-12066 GCA_004024765.1 Zapus hudsonius
TTAAAAAAAAAAAAAAGAAACCATCAGAACAGAGCTTGGAGAAGGACAGAAAACCAGCGAGGCTTTTCATAGAACCCAACGAAAAGTGTAACTAACAAAAGCGAGGAAAGACTTGGAAGAATATTTTCCCTCCTTCTCTTTGCTCTCAACATTAGTTTTCTAGAAATCATCCTGTAGGAATATGTTTTGCTGAGAAAGGAGGTGTTGTCAGCTAACTGCTCCACTCCTTATGTTACCTGGACAAGGAGATAAACATGGGTTAGTAGGTGAAGGAGAAACACTGACTGGGAGGATGCTGTGTCTCCCGCTCTCAGGAGAAGAATATCCAATTTTATAATCCCTCCAGGGTCTCATAATCCTTCGACTTCTGTATTGGCCACTTGCTATATTTTATCCAATGATTTGACAAAATCAATGACACACAAAGGCTTAAATATAAACTTTATAATTCTATTCACTCTCTTGCTTCTCTGCCTTCATGAGTTATCCACGATACTGTCAAAAGATACTCATGAGTCATTCAAAAAAAGTATCCCCCGAAAGGCAACTGAACACAAGTTATTGAGTGTCCTCAGTAGAGATCAGAGACACCTGGCCAATCCAGCCTAAATCACCCTGATTTGGACTCATGAGCATAACATGAATTTTCATTTTATGCTTAGATTTGAGACCATGGTTGTACTAGGGCTATGAAAGGGGAAATTGGCACAAGCAGGGAGACCACATGTTACACATCACACACCAGTGATTACCAAACTCTGATGAGTACCTGAATGGCCCCGACTTCTATGGGCTCTGGTGGGTTCCGTTCTTGGGAGAAAAAAATCTTTTCTGTAAGAGATATGGTTTGCCTTAAATAATACCACTTACTGATTTAAGCAGATTACCTTAAAAGAGAAGATTTTAGAATGACCATATATTTTCTCATTATTTTCATGTGCCAATAATGAGAACTAATCAAGTTTTAGGTTATGACATAATTATCCATAGAGGTATAATTTATTGCTTAAATCTTTTAATACCAGTCATGTGGGCTACTTGCCTAAAATAATGGACATCAAATATTTTTCTTGGAAAATTTCCATCTGGCAACATACAGAATAGTCATTTCCTTGTTCTTCATAAAGGTGGAAAGATGTGGATGCCTTTGCTGTTTCCTCAAGACCAGCTCTTTTCCAAAGAAAGGGCCAGTGAATCCAAACCCGTTCAACCTCTGCCATGGACAGAAATGCTCCAGCTTTGCTGGCTAGTGTCCTGTAACTCCTCACCTAGGATCATGACAGCCTTCCTCTGTCTGTTGCTTAGTAATGGTTTTGAGGTTGTTTTGTTGATGTTTTGTTTCTGTTTTGTATATGTGTGTGTATGTGAAGTGTGACAGTGAGTTTATATGTGTGGATATGTGTGAATGTGCATTTTGGTCACAGGAGAGCCCTGAGTATTAGTCACCTTCTTATTTGACACAGGGTTTCTTGATGGCTTTCAGCTTGTCATTGAGTAGGCTGGAACTGGTTTTACATGCCTGCTCTTTATGGTTGAATCACTGGGGTCCTTAGTCTTAAATGGCAATCACCTTAGCAACTGTGCTATCTCCCCAGAACTTCCTTGGATTGCTTTCTTTCACTGTTGTTCCATTATAATACTTTCATTTATCCTGAATTCAGATCAGCCTCTCCTGCCTTTCTGTAAAGGAATCCTTTCTATTACCTCTCTGTAACCAACATACTTTCTTTTCTGTTTGTTTGTTATTTTCAAGGTAGGATCTCACTCTGGGATTAAATTTGTGGGCCACCACACTTCGATAACAAACTTTTAATAGTATATTATTTTCTTCTACAATTTAACATTGTTATGATGATTTAAACTTTGATATACCATTATGGTCAATGTGAGTACTAGCAGACAGGGATGAACTATAAGAATAAACTGTGGGGCATACTCTGGTTTCTCTTCAGATCGTATAAATCTTTCGCCTTTTACTAAAGAATAAACTGTGGGAATGAACTATAAAATTGGAAAAGTGAAAAACCCAATTTCCATAGTGACCTAGCTGGACACTCAACTCAGAGCAAGCATACATATGTAAGAAGTGCTGAATTTGGGGTTGAAGAAAGGGAGGTCAGAAACTGTGGACCCACTGATCTGTTGATCTCCTGTGATCAACAGTGTATGTGTGTTCTGGATCAACAGAGCCCCAGGGGTCATACCCCTAAATCCCTTCCATGAATAAATGTTTCTAACAAAGTTGAAAGTCCCTGACCCTTTGCTCATACAATGAACTCATCTTCTTCACACATTACTGGTTTAGGGAGGTTCAATAAAAAGCCCATGATCACCTGTATGCCAGGAAGCCTCGGCTGCAGCAGCATCAGAACAGCAGTGAAGGCAAATGCAACACATTTACTAATGGCTTAAATTAAAAACCTCTTCAGCTTTTTTTTTTCTTCCTCAGATTGCTGCTGAAAGCTATTTGCCTACCCTTGGGGAGTTACTCTGTTTCTCAGGCTCTCTCCTCTTAGAAGTAGTTTACCTACTTCTGGGTAGAAAATTCCAGAACTTGTTTTTTTTTCTAAATTCAGGGCTGTGCCCTCCTCCAAAGGGAAATATCTGAAAAGCTTGTTTCATCGATTCTTAGCTAAAAAAAGTCTTATTACCAGAAATACTTTATCACCAGGAAGATTAAAGACAATGAAGTGTTAAAGGCAAGCAATTTTTGCCTAAATATAACATAGATTCTCTTGCTTGCCCAATAGTAAAAAGGTTTAATCCTTTTTCCAAGTGAAATGAGTAAGCTCAACAGTATTATTACTTTTATAGCCCTTTCTATATGAAACCAGAAGTATTAAAGCTAAAACCAAGAAAAGATGGTAAACCAATTTTGGTTTTGGTGTACCTTTTTGAAAATATTTTAATGGATTTCAATTTAATTTAAAAGAAAAACATACATACCATGCATTCAATCAATATTGTGATCAAGGTCTCAGGTTTTGAAAATTGACTCTCCCTATAGATCATGGTACTTCACCAAGACTAGCACCCATTTCCTGAATGTTGTAGAGATCAACACATAAAATATTGCCTGGAACACAGGAAGAGCATAGTAATATGTGTGTGTTATTCTATTTACTAGCTTATTGAAAGATATCTGTTTCATTCTACTCTTAAATACTTCAATTATCTATTGATGAATAAAATAAAAAAATATCTAAAGCTGAGTATTGATTATTTTAATGGGAATGCATGTCATGTTTCAATGTAAAAATGTTATTATAAAACCACTTGGATGTTTTAAAGCTTATCTAATTGTTTCTATAATTACTTGTTCCTGTTCCCTATCACATGAATTCAGACACAGGAGAAAAAGTGGTGTCACAATAGCCTAAAACTGAAAATTGATGAAGCAACTGGGTCTGTACTAGGTCAACAAATGACTCAATGTGGCTGAAATATGTCATAGTCTGTCTCCCGGCTGATCATGGTCCACAGTCATAGGTTCATAAATAATGATCATGTATCAACACTAGGCTTTTAAAAACTATCTATGTACAAGTTCAAATTAAAATTTCTAATTTGGTAATACTTTCCGACAATAGACATGACTCAATTTTCTTTCTTTCTTTCTTTCTTTCTTTCTTTCTTTCTTTCTTTCTTTCTTTCTTTCTTTCTTTCTTTCTATCTATTTTTAAGTTTCATGGACTCCTTCTTGCCCACTCTCTAGCTCATGCTGGTTTTAAATTCAAGGTCATCCTCTTACCTCAGCCTCCTGAGTTCAGAGACTAAAGGCCACCTCATCTACCCCAGAGACAATTTTCAAAAGGCAAATGGATCTTTTTTAAAATGGACAAAAATATTTTTAACTTAATCAAAGTGTCAGTTTTAGATATTCTTAAATAGTGTTGATTTCTGTGTCTACCCTATTAATTGATTCTTGTGAAAATGGAAGAAAATTGCTTTTTGTATGAAGAAACGAAACATGTTATTTAGTCAGTTTTGAAGTAGCATACACATCATTATGAGATCCAGTTCCAGATACTGAACTTATTTTCCATTTCTAGTCTAATATTATAATCCATTTTGAAGCTTTCTAAAGTCAATATGCTAGATAAATGGATTTCTTTGTTCTTTCATTTAAATTCTAGCCAGAAAATCTTCTTGGGAAAGTTGCTATAACTGCAATTTTGGGTGTCAAATATTAATGCATCTGAAAATGAAACACATATTGTTTATTAATAAACCTACATGTGTAGGCAACATTTGCATAACATAATTTAAAATCAAGATCTGTCATCTAATTGATATTCTTAATGAGAAATAAAAACAGTGCAGAAGTCTGAAAAGAAATATGTATTTAGGATGGGATGTCTATTATACATGCAGAAAAGAGATAGGAAACTTTAGGATTTTTCAGTTATACAAAGTAGACAATTATTAAACGGGCATAAAGGGCTGGGGAGATGGTTTATCAGTTCAATGTGCTTGCCTGCAAAGCCTGCCTCCCAGAGTGACATTCACCACTGCCATGGAAAGGCAGGCAAATGAAGTAGTGCATTTGTCTGGATTTGGATTGCTGCAGCAAGAGTCCCTAGCATGCTCATTGCCATTTTCTCTTTCTCTGCCCCTCTTTTTTTCCCATAAATAAATAATTCTAAAAAGTAGAAAGTCCAGCCAAAATGGACTGTGTTGTGTGTGTATGCATCATATGCTGTATGCACAACAATCTGTTCATTTTTTTCTTTATGCTTTACTTTTTTCTTCATATATATAGTACTAGTTGTCCTCATAATTTTTGTGAAAGCATGAGATTTGACTTGATTTAAAAATCTTGAAAATTAACTAGACATACAGGACAAAGACACTATGTCTGAGGACAGATTGCAGTTAGGTTTAGCTTCTGGCATTAAGTGCTGATATTTGATATGTATATATGCTGTGAAAAGACCACTGGCTACCCCACCTGCCTGGGTCACCTGCCAGATGTTGAATCCAGTCCATTCAAGTTAGTTTGCTAACAAGTGATGACAATAAAATGTAAGAAGAGTTATTTTTGCATTTACTATGCATTAATAAGTGCTCAGTAATCAGTGAATATCAATAATAAAGCAATATGAGCATAGTATATCTCTCCTTAACTCCTACTGTTAACACATAGGCAAGAGGATATTTGAAGAGGTAATTTTGGTTAAAGAGGATGTAAGGATGGGACTCAGATCTGATGGACCTTATTCCATTAAAAGAAGAGGGAGATAGTTTCAAAATACATTCACAGAGAGAAAGTGAGTATTCTTAAAATACTCACCTAAAAACAGGAAGATGGGACTTATCAGAAATAATCTGTGAACACCATGATCCTGGGCTGTTTGTCTACAGAACTCTGTTGTAGAGTTGCCCAGACTTTGGGAATTAGTTATGGAATAATAACGTGACCACTGCAAATACCAAAGACAGAACACTCTTAGGATCCATATTTTATAGTCCAGAACACTGAGTCTATAAGAAGTTAATCTCTTTTCTTGTTATTATTCTGAACAGGGAAAAACATAATTTCATATTTTTAATTTTTTCATTCACAGGAGCATGATTTCCCTTGTTTTTCATACAGCTAAACATGTATAGGAGTATGACTGCTACTCTATTTATTGATTACAGCAGGTAGCAAGTTATTTGTTTTCTTCCTCTCAGATTTCTATGATTACAATAAATCTGATGGGTCAGAAAGTAAAATTGGCCTTCTTGGCAACCTCAGGCATAGAAGACTCAGTTTAGAAGTCTGTATAATGACATAACTTGAGATATCAAACAGTTGCAATGTACCAGCTGGTTAATGTGTTTAATGAACCTTACACAGAGTGACTTGTAGAGTCTTATGTTTAAGTGCTTCTTTAAATCAATTTCTAATAGTTCTTAATATTTCAACAAATATTTCATTGGAAGTATTTGTTTCCAAATAGTAATTTATTCCATTCCTATTTTGCATGCTAAGTGTGGTAGTTTGAGAGTCAGTCATTTTTTTGTTAAACTTCCTATTCAGTCCCTAGCAGGCAGACCTGCTAAAAGGGGCCTGTCACTGGGTGGGTCTGAGTCCAACACTAGAGTGTAGAGATAGCAGTTTGAGCTCTGGCAGGCCTGAAGTGGGTAGAGGGAAGGAGGGTGAGTTTGGCTATCTACTGGTGTTGGTGTTTTGCTTGGTGCAATTGTTTCTCTCTGCCTGGATATTTGGAAGTAAGCATCCATTAGTAGTTTACCCAGGATTTGTAAGTTGAAATAAACCCCATCATACCATAGACTGTGTCTGGTCGGATGTACATCGCAGCACCTTGGAGCTGACTACAACATTAAGTAAGTGTTAACTGAGTATTTTGTTGATGTGGGGATATGAGCCTATGAGAAAGCTATGGCAAACGAAAGTCACTTTGCAGTAACTACATGTTATTTGCCCAATTCAATATTCATATCCAATTACTAACCAGGACACATCCTGCTTAGTTCCTGAAATGAGACAAGATTGCAGGGCGGTGGGTACAGAGTGTCCAATTCAATAATAGCAAAATGGAACGGCATATCAATGAGGTAATTTATCAATGTTGCAGAATCAATAAGAAAAATGGGCACATTTACTAGGAATGAAATTTTGATATTTGTGTTTTCTATTCTGCAGTGATTATTTTGTTTTTTTTTACTAAAAACAATAAATCCTATAGCTATAAATGATAGGAATGTCTCAGAAGCATGTGTTTTGCTACCAAACTGTAAATAATTTTTAAGTCTTTCAATGTATCAATTACTCATTACCTGTAATATATTCTACATATGTGTGATTTCAGAGACAAATATTAAGCCACCATATGTACATTTGTTGGTGCTAAAGTCTTCATCATTTTCATCAGAATTTATCATCATACTCTGTACTCTTATTTTTCACGTTCATCTCCACTTACTTTCCTTTCTTCAGTGTCATTTCTGTAAATTGGATGGAAGTAAATGTTGTCTTCAGTTCCTATTTTTTCTAGAAGATGGGTGTTAAGTATTACAGAAAATTAGAAAGTAACATTCATGTCATAAACACTAAAATTAAGAGATGATAAAATTTTTGCATTCTTTATTTGACAAACACTGATTGTAGATACTACATTATTTGTTTAAACAGTATGGCATCCTTTTTTCTTTATGAATCATGATGAAGAATGTAAGTCCTTCACTTTCTTGCATCTACATCTACAGAAACAGAGGCACCAGAGTTTTTTTATATTATATTTTATAATTTTATATTATTTTTGAATTTTTATTAGGAGCTTTAGCTTATGAACATACTGAAAATGGGTCATATTCCCATTGGGTTATAGTCTTCTGTCCCCTATCTGCTGTCCCCATTCCACACAGAGCTCTCCTTAGTGCAAGTATTAGTTATCAGGAATGCACTAGTTGGTTCTTGTGGAAATGACAATGCCTCGCAGTAGAATTTCTAGCCTGTGGATCTTATATTCTTTCTGCTGGGAGCATCGCAGAAGAATCACAATTCTTTAGTTATTGAAAAAATATGAAGAAATATGGTAGGGTTCATGTTTATATTTTATAATGTCTTACAGGGGAAAGAACTGAAGCTTCAGAGAGGTCTGAAGGGAGGGAAGTTGCTATAATTTACTCTGTAGTCTGTGGCTAAGAGGGACTCTGACCAGTCTCTGTGTCTGTCAAACTGCTTCCAAAGCAGTATATAGTAATAGACCTTGAGTTGCATGCTGAGGGAGAGCTCATCATAAACGGAACGTTTGGCAATCAACCTTATCTTAGTAAAAAAGGTTTCATTATCAGCTAAGAGGAGCCATTCTGAGTACAGTGTGATGTTCATCACTCACTTGTCTTTAAACCCAACAACCCATACACCTGCCTGCACAATACTAGAAAAACAGAGGCACAAGCTAAAATTGGAACAGACTATATTTCAATTAACACTTTGTATGCTACTCTGACATGAGGTACTTTGATACATATCTATAAGGGGCAGACGTTATGTAACACATTGAAGATTCATTTATAAAGCACTTGTGACTCCAGAGCACCTCCAAGACAACTAAGCATCAGTGCAAGTGGGATGCAATGGGTGATGACAAGATTCAGAAGTCCACCAGCCTTACTGCAGAGGGGACAATAAAGTAACCTTGCATTTAATAGCCTGTTTGCAAAAAGCAAATAATTAGGAATGTGTGTTTGACGAGACTATCTGGTGCCTGCCCCCTCCCACCACATCACACACACACACACACACACACACACACACACACTTCTGGTAATATTTCAGTGAAGAATACTGATCAAGACACATTATAGATATGCAAGGCAAAAGAATGCCTATCAAAATTGACATCATTCCATAGTCAATAAACATGAAGAAAGGTATGTCATGGATATGATTACATTGCTAATATTGAGATGAGAAGATTATTCTGTACATCTCAGGAAACCCCAATGGATTACTGAAAACTTTAAAATATTTTATTTATTCATTTTCAAGCAGAGAGAGAGAGAGAGAGAGAGAGAGAGAGAGAGAGAGAGAGAGAGAGAGAGAGAGAGAGAGAGAGACTGAGAGAGAGAGACTGAGAGAGAGAGAACCAGGGCCACCACCTTGTGGGTCTGGCTTATGTGGACACTGGGGAATTGAACCCAGATCCTTAGGCACTGGAGGTGAGTGCCTTAACCGCTGAGCCATCTCTCCAGCTCTGAAGACTTTAAAAGTTAAACAGGAAAATTATAGTCAGAAAACCTGTGATGACTGGTACTAGAGGTTCAAGTGATACAAGTGTGAACATTGGCCTTGACCTGAGGAATGTGAGTGGCTTCTAAAACAGAGAACATGATAAGAAATTGGATTTTTCACCAGAAGCATTTAGAAGAATGAAGTCTTGCTAACACTGTAATTTTCGCAAACAATGTCCATTTCATTCCTTAAATACAAGATTTTTGTTAGTATAAGTAAAATTTTAAGAAATTTCCTAGCACAGTAATATAACAAGTACTCTAGCAATGTGGCTTAAAAGAAAGGAAAGATGATGAAAAAATAAAAAGAAATGGATGGAAAAAGGAAAGAGGGGACCTGGAATTGCTGGAGGCAAGGAAGGAGAATAAAAATGAAATGAAAGCCCTCAAAGGAGATAAATGAGCACAAATTGTTACCTGGAAATGATAAAATTTGCTGGAGTATCATGGGTATTTTTTGCATGATTTTCATATGCATACCACTGTTATGAATTTCTCTGAAGATTACAATTCTTTGTCTCTTGAGATCTTGAAGACTGGTGGATTTTTTCATAATTGTGTCTTACTTATATACTCTGCAAATTGATACATTATTACAAAATGTACACCAAACTATAAATGAACAAATTAATGAATGGAATATATCTTATTCTTTCAGAAATTCCTAGTTTTGGTCAAAACAACCCTATCCCATACTAAAAAAAATAGTGCATAATTTGTGTCAGCATTTCCTCATTTAGGTATGACATGATTTTAATATGTGAAAATGCAATATTACAATACAAAATGCATTTTCATCGTATGTATATGCAGCACCTCAAAGATGTGGTATTCTCCCCCTGAGAGTTCTAGCTTCTCTTGTTTTCCCTGTAGCCATTTATCCATTTTGAAATCTTTTCAACCCCATAAAATCTTGTGCCTGAGGAATAGCTTTTCATTAGTTTAGTAACGATTCTGGAATTTTCCAACTCTTCATTGTTATAGTGTTTTACACTGATTAATACTTTTAAAGATAAAATGGTTCAATAAATTTCATTATGTTGTAATATGAATTTTAGAAAAAAAATCTTATCTAATATTCTTTAAAATTTATTTATGTCAAGTCTGGAACTTTGAATTTTGCTACAAATTTAAATAATGTTCAAATTTCATGTCAACGTGGACAGAAGGAAGGTAAAATAGTAGAATGAGCAGCATGGCAGATTGGAAGCAAATGAGGCTATGCTGCCGTATCTGAATGATGTGAAATGTCATTTGCAATACACATATTCTGAAATTTTCTAGCACTGATACATTACTATGGTAGGCGGTTTTAGCTTTGAGGCTCTATGGGTAATGAAGTAACTTCTAAGAAAAATACTGTTTTTCACTCATTCTCCAAGAATATACTATTTCCAAATATGAATTGCCATCTCTATTTTGTCTTCTGTCAACTATTATGATAGGCCATTATATGGATTAATTGGTAGTCTTCACCAAATATTACAAAAATGAAGATAGCTGCTTTCTTTACATGCTAACACACACTTGCCATCCGTGATGTTGACTCTTTTCTTAGAAGATGTCAAAATTGTGTTTTCCAACTTCTTTGCAGTTAACTGTGGAATGTTTGATGGTTCCCTGTAGAAAAATGAGATGTGGTTGGGAATAAGGTGCATCACTTCCAAGTGGAAGCTTTAAGAGTTGGAAATGACATCAAATCCATCTTCTGTTTTGGTGATGCCCAGGCAGGTGTCAACATGGATGACCCTGCAAACCTAGTTTGGCCATGGGAACTTAAATTAAGATTTTTAAGGATGCAAAATACAGGTGTATTAACTAACATATGCAAACAGAAATGTAATTAAAACTTATCCTATTTCTTTAATTTTGCATGTACACATAAAGGTATGTATATTGCTGTGGTGTGAGCGAGCACGTGGCGCAGTTTGGTGCATGCACACGTGTGTGTAGATGTGATGTCATATGTATGGTGGTGTGTGCGTGTGGTGCAGTGTGTTGCATGCATGTCTGTGTATAGATGTGGCGACATGTGTTTGTGGAGTTCATCCTATAATGTTCTTTCCCCCCTCTCTTCTTGTTCTGCATATTTCCTTGAAATAACATCTGCAATGATTCTGGAGTTTGCCTTATTCACAAACTGCAGTGATTCTCAGGTCTTTGGTTACTGGGCTGATACTACACAAATGCATGACCACAGGGCTAATATTGCAGAAGTGCATGACCACAGGGCTTATACTACAGAAGTGCATGTCCACAGGTGTGATGGTTAGGTTTTGATGTCAACTTGATTTTTTAAATTATCTTGGGTGGGTCTCAGGATGTTTACAGCAAGCGGCCGGATGTAAAGAAGTTCAAAGGAGCTGGAAGTAAACATCCTTTCCTGTGTGGGCAGTGCAGGAAGGAAATTTCAGAGACTCAGGAAGCCATTAAGTCTGGGGAAGGGTTGTAAGATCCCAACCTAAGCGAGAAGAAATTCTCTTTGGCCCTCCTGCCTGTTTGCTCTTCCGTGTGTATGGTGTTGGTGATGTGTTTCTCTCTCTGCTTGGACCTGTGAAAGAGGGCCAGTCTCATTAGCTGTTATAGAACGTCCCCTCAGTCTGTAGTTTCTATAAACACTTTCCTCCCCCAAATTGTGCTTGGTTTAAAGATTCATCCCAGCAGCCTGTGGTTGACTACAACAGGGCTGATACTAGAGAAGTGCATGACCACAGGGCTGATACTTCAGAATTGCATGAATAGAGGGCTGATAATTCAGAAATGCATGACCACAGAGCTGATAATACAGAAATGCATGACCACAGGTGTTGGGCACTGCCTGTTGGCGATGCTACTGAGGGCACGGAGAACAAAGGGTTAAGGATGTATGAGTGAGGTGAAACCCTGATAATTTGGTAGGCATTTCCCAGCTCCATATACCCTGACTCCCAACCCCCATGGGCTAGCCACAGAAACCAGCATTTCAATCTCAGCATGACTGGCATTGGGTATCAGAAAAACTTCCTTGTACCCTTGCCCAGGACCGTAGCTACCATCACGTATTTCCTGCCATTCAGGCCCCCAAATGAGGTATTGTCAAGCCACCAATTCACCCTCCCCATCAACCAATCTCCTTTTCTCTTCCCTATCCCCCATCCCCCTGACCCCCTTTTTCCTATAAATGTAAATTCCCCCAATTGAATAAAGAACCACGTGGATATACAATACACATCTGCTCGCCTCTGTGTCCCGCAGGACCCCCCTGTGCCATCCCCCCAGCTCTGTGGACCCCAGCCCTGAGACAGCGGACAGCTTGCTCAGCTCCCACCGCTTCTCTGTTTT
>PVHP010049264.1:0-12235 GCA_004024765.1 Zapus hudsonius
AATCCCAACGGAACACACTTTCCATCCCAGCCCGGCGACCCTCGGGGATGATGCAGGATTGATGGAATTCTATTACTGTTTGATAGATTTATTATGAAAGGCTGAGTGGACTTGCTGCCTCACTATGTCACTCACGCTAATCAGTATCGTAAGGGCCCCGAGCGGGCAGGCTTTTGTATCCCTTTCACAAAGACAAGGTTAGGGGAGGATGACAGACACCCAGACCTTTACAAACCCATACTGCAAGATAAAATGGGCCAGCTGAGCTCTGAGCTGGGAAAGAATTTTAATTTGTTTATCAATGGTTCTCACATGTGCGAGACCATAAGGATATTTGTCAGAGGAGTAACACTGAGGCTAAACTCTTTTGTTTGGCAAGTGGAGCTTGGAAAAATATTTATTGAACTGTAAAAAACAGGCTAAATGGGGGGAAAAAAGGTAACGGGGCTAAAGAGATGGGAAATAACTCACATTACTATACATACGTATGATCTCAGCCTGTTTATTTTGATTTTGACTTTAAAATTCCCTGATTTGTTGCTTTTATAAAAAGCTACTTCACAAAGAATAGAACAGTATTGGGAAAAAAATTCCTTTCAATTTCTCTAATTTTTTTTCTCTCTAAAGATTCTAAAGATTATGATGGGACCAGTGAGACATTTATTTTAATGGGGAGATGAATGTGATTTTTCCCCCTGTCTATTACAATGTAGTATAACTTAGCAGCCAACAGCCAGAATTTGCCAAACACCCTTTTGTAAGTAAAGCGCTTTTTGGTGCCAGCTGTATGGCTAGTTTTAACATTTAAATGAGGTTTGCTCTCCTGCTCTCTGGACTTGGCCCCTTGGATTTAGGAAACTAGATAATTTGTAGAGAGGCTGATGGAGGCAGAAACCAAGGGGCTGAGCAGGACACCCACCCACCCGCTAGCACGGTGGCTGCCAGGGCTGATTTTTTTTTTTGGGGGGTTGTGGGGGTAGGTTATTGTTGTTGAATGATCCTTATTTGTAATCTGGTTTTCTGCTTGAGATCCCCCTTTATTTTTCTGAGCTGTGGCTTGCATGGCCAGGGGACTGTGAATTGGGAGGCTGGGCAGCGAGGGTGACTGTCGTGTCCTAGCAGGCAGAAGCAGGCCTGGCGGCTCTCTGAGTGACTGCAGCCAGCCCTCTCCCTCTCTGGGATGGTTTTGTTCTGTGTATCTCTGCGGAGACAGGCAGACAGCACTGGTCACCTGTGAATGCAGCCGCAAATTGGCTTAGCTGCATCGTGGATCAATGTGCCCTGGGTAAGCTACAAAGGAATTATCCTTGTTTCCAGCAGCTCAAGCTGATTTTCATGAATAGGATTGCTTCACAGTGCTCCCCTTGAATTTCATTTTAATATTTTGTGTGACAGAGCGCAGAGCCGATGGATGAGAACATATTTTACTCCAATGACCAACATGGCTGAGAACATGGAGCCTGATGGTGGATTCCATTTTCTCAAGGTGGGACATTCTTCCAAAGGTCAGCCAGGAAAATCTCTGGATGCCAGACACTAGGCAGAGGACCATGGCCAGCCGGCCGCTGGTATGTGTTCATCCTTCCTGGAAATGGGCACAAAGTAAAAGTTAATTCAGACCTCTTGACAAATGCTTGCTGAGGCTGAGTCCTGGAGGCTACAGGAAGCAGACCACAGAGACTGACTGAGAACCTGGTATTGAACTTGGGCTTTCACTCAGAATAGAGCTCAGCCAAACGAAATCAGGCCTTAAGTGAGGAATAATTAGGGTTGATAGGAAGTCACACAGAAAAATAGAGTTGGAATGTGAGTTTGCATGTGTACACATGGTGAGGATATTTGGGCTTTATGTTGGGAATGGCCTGAAGACACTTGTGCTGTAATCTACCTTCAGTAGCTTCCTGAAGTTAATGTGTAAGCTGACTTAAGTAGGATGCTCCTGTTTTGAGGGATTTGTAAGAATAATAGCTACTGCTTGTTGATTTCTCTGTGATAAGTCCTGTCTTCCCTGGTGAGACCTTGTTGAAGCCTCACCAGAACACATATAATCTTCTATGGGAGGTTGCTCAACCTCCCTCAGCTCACTTGTCTCATCTTTAGATGGAGATGTGAACAACTACCAGAGAGGCTTAATGGGAAAGTACACGAACGTGAAGCCCTACATGCTAACAGCCAAAAGTTCTTATCATCACATTGAAAAAGCAATGTCCTCAATGGAAGCCAACATATATAAATGTATCTTTAAAATTATAATTTGGGGGCTGCAAAGATGATGGCTTAACAGTTAGAGACACTTGTCTGCAAAGTCTGATGGCCTGGGCCAGATCTCCCATACCCATGTAAAGCCAGTTGCACAAAATGACCCGTGTGTCTAGAGTTCTTTTGCAGTGGCTGGAGGCCCTGGTGCACCTCTCTCTCTCTCTCAAATAAATAAATAGTAATACTTTAAAAATATACAAGTTTCTTCATGACTTAGTTCTTTTTAATACTCCGCAGTAACTCTCTGGTCTATTAAACAAGTCTAAGTCACTTGGTAAGAGGCCTGGGCACTCTATTAAGCCTGTAGCCTCTTGGGACTATGTTGTCCTTCCAAAGATGTTACTGACCCAATCCCCAGCACTTGGGGAACCTGAAAATGTGATTCTTTATGTAAGAAAGACACTATGAAATATAAGTACATTTAGGATCTTGGGATGGGGAGATTAGCCCAGATTCCTGACAGCATGGGTTCAATAAGATAATGATGGTGTGGAGGCCTGGGTGGCAGTCAGTAGTAGATGTGACCATGGGGTGACACCAGCAGGTGTGCGAGCCCAAGAATACAAGTGGCTTGAGAAGCTGAGACTCAGATTCTCACCTGAGTCGTGCAGAATGAACACAGCCCTGTAACGTCATGTTCTTGAAGAAATTTTTGCATTGACAATTTTCATACAAGCACACACTGTACTTAGATTATAGAATACCGTTTTCTTTCCAACTGGTCCCTCTTCTATTTCTTATTATTTTATTTTTTTTGCCCTCTTCCATCATATGTGATGAAATGTTGATGGACCTCATATTGTGCAGGTCGTCTACAGGCAATGATGGTTTCTCAAGTCATAAATGCAATGGTTACTTCATGTCCAGAAGACAGCATCTCAATGTACTCTTCCCCATTCCCTGGCTCTTACATTTCACAGTGTTTCCTCAGCTTTGGAGGGCGGGATAGAGATGTTTCATTTAGTACTGAGCACTCAGCAGTCACTTCTCAGCACTTGGATGAGTTTCAAGTCTCCCCAATAGTCACTGCCATCCTCGAGAAGGTTCTCTGACCAAAGGTGATAGCAGCACTGATCTATGGGTATAAACATAAATATTTAGCCGGGCGTGGTAGCTCACGCCTTTAATCCCAGCATTCAGGAGGCAGAGGTGGGAGGATTGCCATGAGTTCCAGGCCAGCCTGAGACTACAGAGTGAATTCCAGGTCAGCCTGGGCTAGAGCAAGACCCTACCTCGAAAAACCAAAAATAAATAAATAAATAAATTTTAGAGGGCAATTTTTAAAAACATATTTATTGTCAATAATTAGATACATTGTATAAGCGATGAGAGACGGGCCGTGTGGAAAGGAATCTGAGAACGGAGGAAAGGTTTCAGGAATAGGTGGTGCTTGAAACTTCAGAGCTCTGATTATTTCCCATTTCTAGCCTTAGGGTTCTCAAAATATTGGAGAATAATAGAGTGGTTAAGAGTTTGGCTTAAGAATTGCGACAGCTAGCCGGACCTGGTGGCGCACGCCTTTAATCCCAGCACTCGGGAGGCAGAGGTAGGAGGATCACCGTGAGTTTGAGGCCAGCCTGAGACTACAGGGTAAATTCCAGGTCAGCCTGGGCTAGAGCGAGACCCTACCTCGAAAAACAAAACAAACAAAACAAAAAGAATTACAACAGCTAAGGCTGAGGCTATAAGTCAATCAGTGGAGAGCCTACATAGCATGCATGAGACCCTCGTATCTCATAAAACCCAATGTGGTAGCACTTGACTGTAATCCCAGTAGGTGGGAAGAGAAAGCAGAAGGATCAGAGGTTTAAGGTCATCCTCAGCTAAACAGGGATGCCAGCCTGGGCTACATGAGATATTGTCTGCAGAAAATTAAAAACAGAATTAGCACATTTTGTGGGCCTGATGGTTTACATCCATCATCCCAGCTACTCAGGAAGCTGAGGCAGGAATAATACTAAATTCAAGCCCTACTTTAGCAACCGACAGGATTCAAGGCCAGGCTGGCCAGTTTAGTGAGCTCTTGTCTCAAAATACAAACAGTGAAAAGAAAGTGAGGCTGTGGAGATGGCTCAGTGTTTAAAGGCACTTGCTTATGAATCCTCAAGGCCCCGGGTTTCATTTCCCAGCCCCCCATATAAAGTCAGACCCCCAAAGTGGCACAAGCATCTGGTGTTTGTTTTCAGGCAAAAGACCAAGGTGGGGCTGGAGAGATGGCTCAGTGGTTAAGGCACTTCCCTCCAGTGCCTAAGGCCCCAGGTTCAATTCCCCAGGACCCACATAAGCCAGACCCACAAGATGGTGGCCCTGATGTGCTCTCTCTCTCTCTCTCTCTCTCTCTCTCTCTCTCTCTCTCTCTCTCTCTCTGCTTGAAAAATGAATACATAAAATATTTTTTAAAAGACCAAGGTGTGTGTGCATACACACACACACACACACACACACACACACACACACACACGAGTATAATATCAAGAAATAAAGAAGGTGGTTGGGAATGTAGCCTAGTGGAGCCCTTGCCGGTTATGTATGAGGCTCTAGGCCCAATTTGCAGTGCTGGGCAAACACACAGTGCATCTGAATTCACCCCGAAGCTTGGATGCTCTGGGCTGCTCCTCACCTATGTGCTGGGGATCAGGCATTGCTGCTTCTTATGTCCTGGGCTGGCTATGCATTAGCGAGGGTTGTTTGCTCTTTGAAGTCCCAAAAGGACAGGTCCCACTATCTTCTTAGTTTTCCAGCCAGTGCCTATGATCTCTTCCTGACTCGAAGTGGTCTACAGTTTCCTCCATGGAGATAGTAATGCTTATTCTCTTCTAGGCCATGAGTTGGGGCGGCCTCCACTTGCTAGCAGAGTTCATGCTGGTGGTGCCACAGACGGGATTCCCTTGAAGCAAAAGGCAGATTTACTGGGAAGCTCATAACACTCAAGTCTTTCACGGGTTCCTTTCAAGGCCCAGGACCTCATTTTGTACTTGTAGTGCTCTATTCTTTTTCTTAGAGAGAATCCTCAGAACTGTAACAGCTTCCTGCCCTGAGAAAGCAGGGATCTCCTGCCCACTGGCTGGGCTTGTGAGCTCCAGAGCCAGGGTGCTATGCTCCAAACTACCATCTCTAGCGGTGGGGTCTTCTTTGCGTCTTTGTTTCCTTACCTGGAAAATGGAACTGGGAGTTATGCCATCTTTTTCATAGGATTGCTGAGAGGGTCAAATATGCATATGGAGAAACATAGGAAGGTAAAGAGTTGAGGCAAGGCCAAGGTGAAATCTTCACGAGAGCAGAGAGCATTTCATCTTTTCCTCTTGTCCTCGGAACCTTCAAAATGTGTGCACACTGTGTTTTTAACCACTATGCTGGAGTGTTTCACATATTTTATGGTCTTGTACTTTTAACATCTTCTGTCTTATGTCTTCATGTTGCAGTCATCTTTCTAGTTGCTGTGCAGAAAGAACCCAAGCAAAAGCGGCTTATGGAGGAATGGGTTTATTTGGCTTATGGACTCGAGGGGAGACTCCATCCTGGCAGGGAAAATGATGGCATGAGCAGAGGGCTGGACATCACCTCCGCCACAGCACTGGAAATAGTGGCAGGAAGGTGTGCCAAATACTGGCAAGGGGAAGCTGGCTTATAACCCCAAAAGCCCACCCCAACAACACAACTCTAGTGAGGTTGTAATTCCCTAACTGCCATCAGCTGAGGATCAATCTATCAGAACACATTCATTGGTTTGTGGGGGACACCTGGATCAAACCATGACACTTCATATTGCAAGCCGCTATGTAGAATTCTTCATTCTTTCAGTCAACATTTGTGGCACATGGTAGGGAGCTAATAAAATATTTCTTCAGATGACTTGTAATGAATGCATCCAAATGAAAAAAATTCCTAGCCTTTCTAACTAACGTTCATTCTTATTAAAAACCTCCATAGGATAAAAAAAAAAAGCTTTTGGCCGGGTGAGAAACACAGTAGCTACCCAGATAGCTGAGTCAATACAGTGTATGCTGGAGACAGCAGTTATCCCCACCCCTGAGTTATGGACCAGCTACTTCCCAGGAGCACCTGCTCTCTAGGGCATACGGCAGGTGGCTCCAATGGGGAAACTGAGGATACATGACATTGATCTAGGAGTCAGGCACCTTGCTGGCACTCTAGGTCTGTCCTCCGATGGCTCGATGACCTTGGACAACTCATTCAACCTCACTGAGCCTCTCTTTGCTCATCTGTTAACAGGCATGAGTAATTTCCTTGTAAGCTAATTTACAAGATTGTTGCAGCCCATGATTACATTTTGTGAACAAGTGCTTGGTAATTATTGTCTACCTAAGAACTACGGTAGCATCTGGAATATAATAAAGACACATAAATGTCAACCACGGGGATTAATAATTCCGCATAGAACTCTATAAATAAATTATGATCATCACAATCTCAGATGATAAGGCAAAAAAGCATGAGGAAGAATATGAAGTGATGTGTAATACATGAAAATTTGGAATGGTGGTTAAGGATACAAAGCATATTTCTTCAAAATATATTCTTCATCTTACTGTTTCTTTCTCCGTTTGACCATCTTTTGTCTGGACAACGACAATAATTTCTAACAAGTCTCTTTGTTTCTACTTTTACCCACCTACAATTTATTTTTCACAGAGCAGACAGCACGATCTTTCAAAAATATGCATCATATCAGAGTCATCCTTTACTGAAAGTTGTAATGAAAATCTGAGCTTCTCTGTGGTTGGCCAAGCCCTGAGTGAACTCCCTTCCCCCCCTGCTTCTCGGTTTGCTGTTTGACATATTCCCTGTTCACCAGGCTCCAGCCACCCTGCCTGGCTCATCTCTGGAAGGCTTTTCTGCCTCAGGGTCTTTCCACCTCCTCTTTCACTGACAGGAACCTCTTGGCCATCTGTCTAAGATTCTCTCCATACCTTTGTTTTGTCACTCTTTGAAACTCACACAATTTGCTTGTTAATTTACTTGGATACACTTGTTTATTTGTTTCCCTTTGAGGAATAAAGTATTGCAAGTGTGGAAACTTTGTTTTTTACTTGTTCTTGTTTTTTTGGGGGTAAAGGTCTCATGTAGCTCAGGCTAGCCTTGAACTCACTATGTTAGTAAAGTTGGCCTTGAACTTTCTTCCTTCCTTCCTTCCTTCTTTCCTTTCTTTCTTCTTTCATCTTTCTTTTTTCTTTCTATTTCTTTTTTCTCTCTCTTTCTCTCTCTTTTTGGTGCAGGGTCTCACTGTAGCCCAGGCTGTTCCAACACTTACTCCGTAGTCCCAGGCTGGCCTTGAACTCACAGCACACTTCCTACCTCAGCCTCCTGCATGCTGGGACTAAAGGAGCACACTACCATGCCCAGTTTAACCTTGAACTTTTGATCCTCTTGCCTCTACCCTCCAAGTGCAGGGATGACAAGTGTGTACCACCATATCCTTTTAGGCATCCTAAAATGAAAGGGAATTTTCATACAGAAGATTTCTCATTCAGAAGTTTCCTGGCTCATTCCAAGAAAAAAGGAAAAACTACCACCACCACAACAAAAATAACAACAACCAACCATTGAAATAATGACCCTTGAAGGTCGTTCCAATTGACTCAATCCTTTCTTAGAATTGTATGCACATTGCCTATTGAAGACAATGTACCTTTGCCGTGTGTGTGTGTGTGTGTGTGTGTGTGTGTGTGTGTGTGTGTGTGTGTGTGTACACCAGTGCTGGGGTATTGGAACTGTTCTTGGAAGGAGCCTTACCACCCAGAGCACACTTCTCCTTCCTCATGCCCACATTCTCAACATTTCTTTTATCTTAAATAACTGGAGTGAAAATGTTTATTTTTCATCTTAAACGAAAGAGGATGTATTTCCTTGGCATGGCCCTTCCTAAGCCCTGCCCATCTGCCTGCTTGCCATGGACAGGCCTGGCTGCATCTGGATTTCTGCGTTATCCGCATTCTGTCTGCTGTAGTTCATTTCCTCCTCTGTTGCCTGATAAAACGTAGTGTGCAGAAATATTCGTTCCATTTTCCTAATGACTCTTCAGGCATGTTCATCCTTCTCTGCCCTGTCAGTGCCTCCTGTGTGAGATGTACTCTGCTCCATCTGTGTTATGGGAGGTCCTGCATCCATGACCTCCAGCCTAGCATGGGGGTCAGTCATGCTTCACAAAGCCATGCTTTGTGACTTTTGTTTTGTTTTGTTTTCCTATTGAGTTTTGATCTTCTTTTGGTTTGGGCATCCACACGTCCACCATTACAACCGAGTGTAAACAAGCTGGTGTTGCCTGGCTTTCACAGAGAGGCCTTAGCCCCACGGCAGATGCCAATGGCTGTGCAATGCGGTTGCCCATGTAAACCTCTTGCATTGTTTGGAGCTTCTCTCCCATGCCAAGGACCAAACCACCCACAAGCAGGCACACTGCTGTCCAAACAGATGGACAAGGGCGATAGGCAGGCCAAAGCCCATGGATGGTCATGAAATGAATCAGTGAGCAGCAGCCAAGGGTGTTGGAAATGAATGCTAGTCCTCACTGTGCAGTTAGTTCCCGGTGTGAGCATGGACCACTGAGGATGAGGTTTTGATACAGAGCTGCTAACAAAGGAAAAGATAAAATGGGACCGAGGATGCAATGAGATGGGTGCTTTAGCAGGTGAATGAAAGGCCCCATAGAACCCCCGGCAGCTCTGAAATGTTCAAGTCCATCTAATGGGCGAAGTTCATGCCATCATCAGCTGGGTCCGATCTGAGACTCCACACCTGGTCCAATTTTTCCAGCAATAGTCATTCATCTACTCAACAATATTTGTTAAATACTAACGTGTTGGAAGGCATCATGTAGGTGAACATCCACCCCCCAAATTTCCATCGTCCTGCCCTTTATAAACTAACATGTCATAATTAGCTCTGTTATTTAATTAGCTCTGGTATTTAATTATGCTGTAACTGGTGGAGAAGTACAGGGAGTTCAGGCAATGTGCAATGTTGGGGAAGGGTCTTAATATAGAAGGGGTCAAGAGAGATTTCTTGAGCTGGAGCTCAGCGGTTAAGGCACTTGCCTCCAGTGCCTAAGGCCCAGGTTCAATTCCCCAGTATCCATATAAGCCAGACCCCACAAGGTAGTGGCCCTGGTGCTCTCTCTCTCTTTCTCTGCTTGAAAATGAATAAACAGAATATTAAAAAAGAGAAAGATTTCTTGGAGGAAGTAGTATTTCAGTTGACACCTGAAGCAGGTGGAAGTTGAGGTGGGAGTGGGGGGTGCTGGGGCAGAGCCCAGTCAGCATGACCAGAATCACATGCAGTCATGTCCCTCCGAGGCATCTGGAGCTGGCGATTAGCTATGGCAGACACTGGCTTCTTCAGCTCTCGGTTTTCTTCATTGTATCTTCACGTTGGGGCCAGGGACATAGCTTAGTTGATAGAGTGCTTGCCTAGCACACAGGAAGCCCTGAGCGTCATCCGCAGCACCCCACTGAATGTGGGGGCACAAATCTGCAATCCCAGCACTTAGGAGTAGCAAGTGACACTGTCTGAAAACAAACAAACAAAACAGCCAAAGCAAAACCAAAAACTACAACTTCAGTTTGAACCCAGGTTTGTCTCTGGAGGCGTCTATGTCCTGGGGCCCCTTGTGACAAAGAGGACATCCAAATCTCTCCTGCTGGCAAAGTTTTCCCTTTCTCTGAGCCTCAGACACCCTTCCCCCACCCCAGTCTATAATTGGGGCTAGCTAATAGTATTTATCTCATAAAAATGATGTGAGGCTGATATTAAAGGATCAACAGGGCTGGAGAGATGGCTCAGCGGGTAAGGCACTTGCCTCCAGTGCCTAAGGCCCCAGGTTCAATTCCCCAGGTCCCACATAAGCCAGACCCACAAGGTGGTGGCCCTGGTGCTCTCTCTCTCTCTCTCTCTCTGCTTGAAAATGAATAAATAAAATAATTTTTAAAAAATTAAAAAAATAAAGGATCAACAAAAAGTGCATAAGTGTATGACTCAGTGCTTGGAATATGCTGTTAGCCAAGTATTCAAAAATGTAACTATTATAGTCATTTTTAATATTCAGAAGCCACATGTGTACTTGTCTTTATTTTGTGTTGTTGCATACTCCATAAGGCCAGTGAAGAACATTAAAAAAAAACACATAGGTTTTAGAATCAGACAAACCTGAGTTTAGTGTCTGTCTGGAATGTTTACTGACTACAGGTATAGAACCAGTTGTTATAAACATGTTAACTTTAAAAAATATATTTATCTGAGAGAGAGAGAGAGAGAGAGAGAGAGAGAGAGAGAGAGAGAGAGAGAGAGAGAGAGAGAGAGAGAGAGAGAGAGAATTGGTATGCCAGGGCCTCCAGCCACTGCAAATGAACTCCAGACACATGTGCCCTCTTGTACATCTGACTTTATATGGGCACTGGGGAATCGAACTAGAGTCCCTCTGCTTTACAGGCAAACACCTTAACTGCTAAGCCCATGTTAACTTTTTTTAAAAAAATTGTAAAAATGGTGGCATCTGTCATGACCCCTCTAAATTACCGCAGGGGATAAAAGAGAGAATCTAAACATCCTAGCATCTGGTATTCAGAACTCCTTTAGGGCATTAGGAAGTGACTACCTACTTAGTGGCCAATAAACATTTGTGAATGAATGGGATAAGCAAATGAAATGAAATTCACCTTTGTAACAGTTTTTCTTCTAAAGGAACTGGTGAAGTTTTCCCCAGAAATCCTCCACAAATGACCACCATGCTGGCCTTCAGATCCCAATCCCTGCACTTTATGGATGAAAAAAATTTACACCAAGGCAAGATCAAATGCTGCAAAGGGTCCCTTGTTTTCTGCCTGTAGGGGATAGAAATATCTAAGAGAAAACTGCCAAGGAACAGGTGTGTCTGCGTGCCTACTTCACCACGTCTGTCAGGCAGAGAGCAGAGTGAGAGGAGACATATACATATACATGTAGGAAAGCATCCCGGTGTCACCCATTGCTATGTATAATTAACATGTGCCAATTAAAAGACCTCTTAACGGGCTAGAGAGATGGCCCAGTAGTTAAAGCGCTTGCCTGCAAAGCCTAACAACCCGGTTTCGATTCCCCAGTAAAGCCAGATGCACCAAGCAGCGCATACATCTGGAGTTCATTTTCAGTGACTAGAGGCACAGGTGCATCCATACTCTCTCCCCACCCCCTTGCTTGCAAATAAACAAATAAAAATAATAAAATACATCTTTAAATTTTTCCCCAGCAAAAAGTAGAGGCTGAGTGTCTCCTAGATGAAGGCGAGAGATATTGCAGGAGACCCATCCTGTGTAGACAGACACACTTTTCTGGGACCTGGACCTGTTCATGCCTCAAGCTACCTATAATGAAAAAGCCAGTAGCTGCCACCTGTCTTACAGATCCATCTTGAGGATTAATGAGACTGTGTCTGGAGAGCTTTGGGAAGGTTCTGAAGGGAAATTGCAGGTCTGTTTCCACAAGCAGCTATGGAGAAGAGCTTTGAACAGCAGAGCTGGAGCGAACGTCCATGATCTAAGCCAAGGTGCGATCCCGTTAAAAAGCTGTTACTCTGTTTATAGAGATTTTAGACACTGAAGGAACCCCTGGGTCAACAACTTTCTTAGGTTTTCACACTTTAGTCATTCAGGAACAATCTTTCTCAAATCCTAGCTTCTCAGTATCACCTGGATGTTTGTTAAAAAAAATACTATTTCCTGGACCTCAATTTTGGGAACCACCAATTTGCAAAACTCCTGGGAGGAAGCACCATTTGCATTCAATACCATGTGAATGGTGCCCCCTGGTGTTGTTCAATGTAGTTATTTCAGATTGAATGGGGATTCCCGGCTGTGGGGTCTGGGAATTTACATTTCCCACAAGCACTTCCAGCACATTAGCATCCAGAACCCAAGTCAACATTGGAAAGTCTGAGGTGCTAAGCGGAGCGATGGAAGGGGGCCCGAGCTGAGTCTTGTCAACT
>PVHP010049265.1:0-12219 GCA_004024765.1 Zapus hudsonius
TAGGCTGGACTCCTCTCCTGCGGAGGAATCCAGCTCTGGCAGTGGCAGCTGAGGAGGGGAACAGGATCCCTGCTGAGTGAATGAATGCATGAGCTGAAGGGGTCATTTGCAAAGGAGTTGGGGAGCAATAAGGAAACAATTTGTTATCAGTGAGCTGCTTCTGATCTCTAGCTCCCCAGCCTGCCTGCTGCATGTGGGGAAGCCATCTCCCAAGAAAGCAAAGCCATATTCTCATGGCTGAGTCTAAGGAGCTTGAGCCGGGCCACAAGCTCCCAGCTGCTTGTCCTCTCCACCACCCTCCACTCTCTGCCCTCACTCCTTATGCTTCTTCTTGTGCTTCTTCTTCCTCTTCTTCTTCTTCGCTGCCTTGCTGTCTTTGGATGTGTGCCTTGCCTTCTTGGCCCCGTCACTCTCAGAGTCTGAGCTGTCTGACTCAGACGACTTCTTGTCTTTGTGTTTCTTTTTCTTCTTTTCCTGAAAACAAAATGTAAAACTCAATATTGTATGTATGTATGTACGTATGTATGTACATGGTGTGTGTGCACATATATATATATATATATTATATGTATATATTTGGTTTTTACAAAATCATAGCAGGGGACCATTTAATTACAAGGCAATACTTAAAAAGCAGTACTGTAGAACCTGGTGTGATGGGCTATGCCTGTAATCCCAGCACTGGGGAGTTGGAGGCAGGAGGATTAGTTGAAGGCCAGCTACAGCTATATAGTAAATTTGAGGCCATGACTGTCTCAAAAAACAAAACCAAACAGAGACCAGGTATGGTGGTACATGCCTGAAATCTCTGCACTTTGGAGGAAGGGCAAAAACAACATTTAAAGTTCAAGGCCAGTCTGGTCTAAACAGTGAGTTTCAGGCTATATAGCAGCAACCTATTTTTTTTTGGGGGGGGGGAGGGAAGGCAACAGTTATAGGTAAACAAGTGAGAGAACTGAGACATACCTCCACTATGTGTTGTAGATTCCATCCAATCTAACATATACACACATGCGTACCATGTATAAATATGTGTACTTGTGTTTATTTAACACAAGGAAAGCTGGCATAGAAAAGTAATAACAAGTATTACCTTTACAATGAACAAAGTGAAGGAGATCAGAAGTCTTTTGTTTTTTTACTTCATATAAGTTTGTCCAGTTTGATTTCTCTTTTGCATGTGTGGTATAGAATGGTGTGTGTGTTGACAGATGCACAGCCCCATGCTCACATGGGAAGGTCAGAAAAGCACACCTGGTGGTGTCTCCTTGAGACAGAGTCTCTTACTGAACCTGGCACTGCACTGCCATCTTTGGTGAAACTGGTTGACCAGTAGGCCTCTGTGATTCTCCAGTGTCCACTCCCCACAGAACCAGTTACAGGTGTCCATGGCCACACCTGCTTTTTCTGTGGGTGATGGGGAATCACACTCAGGGCAAAGCAGGCCCTTTCAGGCTCTCTTGGTTATCCAGCAGACACCCTCAGCTGCTGAGCTCTCTCCCATGTGCCCTCCTGCCCTTTTTGGTATGCAGTACACACAACACACACGTGGAAACCAGAGGAGAACGTGGAATGTGCTCCTTTATCACTCTTCTGCTTTATTTCTTGAGGCAAGAGTCACCGAACCTCAGCTGCCATGTTTTGGTCAAAATGGCTGACCAGGGCTGGAGAGGTGGCTCAGTGGTTAGGGCGCTTGCCTCCAGTGTCTGAGGCCCTGGGTTCAATTCCCCAGGACCCACATGGGAAAGAACCACAGGGCAGTGGCCCTGGTGCGCTCTCTCTCTCTCTCTTTCTCTCCTTGAAAATGAATATATATATATATATATATATATATTTTTTTTTTGGTTTTTCGAGGTAGGGTCTCGCTCTAGTCCAGGCTGACCTGGAATTCACTATGTAGTCTCAGGGTGGCCTTGAACTCACGGCCATCCTCCTACCTCTGCCTCCCGAGTGCTGGGATTAAAGGCGTGCGCCACCACGCCCAGCAAATAAAAATATTTTTTAAAAAAGCCCCGCAGAGAATGACGGGATGAACAAGGAACCCACAGCCACAGCCATTCAATCAACACAGGATAAGCCAGGGGGACAAAAACCAACAATTTTCAACACAAAGCCCCCTAAGTGCACAACATTAAAGCAGCCTTAATACTCACCCACCACGACTCAGGGAACTGAGCGGAAGAGGGGGCAGAAAGATTGTGAGAGCCGTGGTGGGGGAGACTATCCAGAGGCATGGTACCCCTCAGTAACAACACACTTGGGCCAGGAGAACCAGGCTGAGAACTAGGCTATACATGGTCCCCTGCCACAAGGACTGATCCAGACAGCCCACGGAGGAGGATATCCAGCTGATTGGGGATGGGGGGGCATTGGGGAATTGGGGATAACAACTCATTGTTTGCCCACTAAATAATGTAACTCATTATGGTCAATAAATATATATATTAAAAAAAAAAGAATGGCTGACCAGCAGGCCCTAGCTACTCTCCCATTTCTACTTCCCTCAGCCTTTTGTGAGCATGCGCAGTCACACCTGACTGGGAAGGAACACAGATCCTCAGGCTTGTGAGCAAATACTCTTACCCACTTAGCCATCTTCTCTCTAGCCCTGACTTAATATTTTATTTATTATATTTATTATCTATTTGCAAGCTGAGGGAAGGAGAAGGGGAAGAGAGAGGAGGGGTGGAGGGAGAGAGAGAAAGAAAGAGAATATGGATGTACCAGGACCGCTTATCACTGCAAATGAACTCCAGATGTATGAACCACTTTGTGCATCTGGCTTTATGTGAGTACTGGGGAATTGAACCTGGGCCACCAGGCTTTGCAAGCAAGCATCTTTAGCTACTGTGCCTCTGACTTTTCTTTTATAAAAACAAGCTGGGCATGGTGGTGCATGCCTTTAATCCCAATACTTAGGAGGCAGAGGTAGGAGGATCGCTGTGAGTTTGAGGCCACCCTGAGACTACATAGTGAATACCAGGTCAGCCTGGACTAGAGTGAGATCCTACCTTGAAAAACAAACAACAACAACAACAAAAATCCAAAGTCACTATTCCTGACTCCAGTTAATGGTTTGTTAGATCCTAGTGACAGGGAAAATTGCTGCCATCAATTAATGAGCCTCTACCTACTATCCTTGAGTATTTATCATCTCTAACCTTCATAACAACCTCAACAGAGTATACTGATAAAGGACAAAGGTCAGCCTGAAATGATGACATACACCAAAATCTCAGCTCTTAGGAGACCTAGGGGCAAGGATGACCACAAGTTTGAGGCCAGCCTGGGATACACAGTGAATGTGAGGCAAGCCTGGTTCCATAGTAGCAAGATCCCATTTCAAAAGCAGAAGGGGGAAAAACACAGAAGGAAATAGAGAGAAAGAAGGTCAAAAAGAATTTTCTTCAGGCTGGAGACATGGTTCAGCGGTTAAAGCACTTGCCTGCAAAGCAGGATCTGAGTTCGCTTTCCTAGCATCCGTGGAAAACCAGATGCACAAGGTATCTGGATTCATTTGCAATAGCTGGAGACCCTGGCGTGCCTATTCTGTCTCTTTCCCTCTCTCAAATCAATAAATAATAAATAAAATATCTTTTAAAAGAACTTTCTTTAACAGAGAGAAAAAAGATACATAATATATACATAATATATATATTAATATATACATAATGGAATGTTATTTAGCTACAAAGAATAGATGTATGCTGGGTATGGTATCACACACCTTGAATCCCAGCGCTCAGAAGGCAGAGGTAGGAGGATCACTATGAATTCAAGGCAACAAAGTAAGTTTCAGGTCAGCCTGTGCTAGAGTGAGACCCCCCCACCTTAAAACAACAAAATGAAATGAGGTCATTTGTAGGATAGAATTGGAGATCATGTAAAGTGAAATCAACCAGACTCAGAAAGACAAATATATTTCTCTCATAAGCAGACTGCAGACTGATTCAGGGACTGGTTGATTGGTTTTTAATTTTTTGAAGTGGGGTCTCACTCACTCTAGCCCAGGCTAGCCTGTGTCTTTTGCCTGAGTGGCACAGCAGGTGCTAGAAGCTGGCTGAGACAGTGGAAAGAACAACGAGCCAGGTGTTAGCCAGACCTAGACCTGAGTTCTAGCTACCATGCACTATTCTGTAGCCTTGTCAGGTAACCTCACCTCACTGAGGCCTAGCTGCCTCCAGTGGAAAACAGGTAAGATTAGCACCTGCATCACATGGCTAGGATGATTCAAAGAGATGGTAGTATCTACAGCTTGGAAGTTGGCAGTACTTGTCCCAGAACAGAGGCAGGGTTGGTATCTGCATATAAATGTGAATGAGACCCTTCCTCAATAAATAAATGAATGAATAAATAAATAATAAGTCTCTACAATCTTGTTTAGGAGAAGCAGATACTCCTGGACAGAGTATTTTCTCTACAGCTCTGAAACAGGTCAATAGCCCAGTGGGAGAAAAACACAGCACAATCAAACCCTGAAGAAGGGGAGTTACAGCCGTATTCCCTTTCCAAATGCTAGGCTCCACACCTTGCATGCGCACCTCATCTAACGTTCATCAACAACTTTATCCCCAAAGAAGCAACCGAGATGAAGTGAAATGCCCACATGGGAGGGAGGACTGGGCTCTACTCTGGCTGAGTCCCAAAGCAAATGTTCTTTTGAGAACTGTCTATGGTAAAGGCAACACCAACTTTACCCCTCTCAACCAGAGGGCCCAGGTTTGGCCAGGAGTCAAGCAAACATTTGTTCTTCAGAAATGACTTTCTAGAGAGGATCTGATTATCAAACTAATTCTCTAGGACAAACTTTTCTTAAATAGGGCACAGGGTGATTCCTGGCTAGCACTTGCCTGAAAGTCACCTTTACTTTAGCTTGAAAAGAAAAAAGCAAGAGCAGAAGAAAGACTTACCACGTGGACTCCCCACTCAAGAACCCTCCCAGCTCTGGAACGTTCATGCTTTACTTTCACTGCCTGGCTTTATTTATTTATTTATTTATTTATCTGAGAGAGAGAGAGAGAGAGAGAGAGAGAGAGAGAGAGAGAGAGAGAGAGAGAGAGAGAGAGAGAGAGAGAGAGAGAGAGAGAGAGAAATAGCCTGATATATAGACAGTGTAGGCATGCCAGGGCCTCTAGCCACTGCAAACAAAATCTAGATGTATGTACCACCTTGTGCATCTGGTTTTACACAGGTACTGGGGACTTGAACCTGGGTTATTGGGCTTGGCAGGCAAACACCTTCAACGCTGAGCCATCTCTCCAGCCCACTGTCTGCAATTTCCTCTTTCTTTCCTTCCCTCTTCCCCTTCTTTTCCTTTCTTTCTTCTTTCTTTTCCTTCCTTCCTCTTTCCCCCCCCACCTCTCTGTAAGCAGAGAGCCAGAGAGCAGAGAGCCAGACAGAGAGAATGGGCATGCCAGGGCTTCAAATCACTGCAAATGAACTCCAGATGCACACATCATTGTGCATCTGGCTTTATGTGGGTACCATGGAATCAAACCCAGGTCTTTAGGCTCTGCAGGCAAGATCCCCCAACCCCTGAGCCATCTCTCCAGTCTTTCACTTTCCTTCCTTAATAAACCTTTGTTTACCCTTCTAAAAAAGAAAATGAGAAGGCTTATCAATCAGCTCACAAAGTTATTATCTACAAAGCGCTTTAGAGAGCCATAGTTATGCAGTGTTGCTTAGGAGATAAGGGGAATGAGATTCTTAATATAACTCATAACTAGAGTGTGCCTTCTGCTGCACAATATTATGCAGGACTGGGAGGTGGGGAGCTTGATGCTATGCCTTCAGCCCTGAGCAAACGTCATTAAACAAGAACAAAGAAAACTCCTTATAATCATAAAGTACATTCTCGTTCAACAAGTATCAGCCAGAACATTTACTAGTTAAAATTTGACTGGTAGTAATAGTTAAATAAGGTCAGAGATTAGTTTTTAAATAACAAAGTTTCTATTCAGGAAGAAAAAGACACTAGGCAGTCCATGGTCAGTGGTGGCAGGCACACCAAATGCATCTTAATATCCAAGAGAAATGAGCAGTCACGTCTAAGTAACTGGAGGATGGTGCCAGGAAGGAACTGTGTCATGCTTTGAGGCATGAATCTGATGTTGGCAAATGGAGTGGTGGGGTTGTGCTAATGGAAGAAGGGTACTGAGGGCCTTCCAGATAGAGGGACGACGGGATGAGGCAGACACAGAGACTTTTCAAGACAGAGTAAATGACCCTGGATGGTTTATTACTATGCACTGGATCCCACCCCTTCTTTCCTACTCAGAGACATCAGTCCAAGGCTTGTCTCCTCTCTCCTGAATCAATGTTTTCCTCTCCGCTGGCTCATTCCTGATCATAAACAACTATGCTATAACAACTATGCTGTAATAGTTTCCATCAAAAAGAGGAAAGGAAAAGGCCAGCCCTCCTGAGCGACTACTGTAATCAGGCTGTTGCTCTATTTACTGAAGCAGCTTCTCCACGTGATCAAATCTAATGGCCACGTTTTTATGTTTAACTTGGTGTGTGTGTGGGGGGGGGTGTTCAACAGGGTCTCACTATGTAGCCCTGGCTGGCCTGAAACTCTCTACTCTGTGTCAACCAGGTCCTCCTGCCATGCACAGCCATACCCAGCCCAAACAGTCCATTCTTGGTTTTATTCACTTCCTAAATCAGCCAAGATGAGCATTCCTCAACCAGTTTCCATGTGTCCTATCTCCCCTATATTTACTCTCCAGGTGATCTTATATAGTCTTCTGACATGAAAAACAGCTACATACTTAAGACGCACAAATTTACATCCTTTACATCGGCATCTTCTTTGAATTCCAAATCACATCCAACTGCCTACTCTACAGTCCACTTAGATATATGCCAAACATCTCAATTCCTATGCCTGGCCTCGCCAGCTTTCCTTCTCATCTTCACAGACAGCAACCCAAACTAGACTCTTAGTAGCTTCCCATTCCCAAACTTACTTTCCCAATGTTTCTTCTCCTCTTAACTCAAATCTTGCAGATACTCAGCCCAAACATCTTGGTACCATCTTTACCTGCTTCCTTTCCTACCTCATATCTAACCCCCAACACACTGTGCACTGGATCCCACCCCTTCTTTCCTACTCAGAGACATCAGCCCAAGGCTTGTCTCTTGTGCAACACACTTCATCTTCAAAATACATTCACACTTCAACAGTTTCTCATCTTTCTTTCTTCTTTCCCTGAGGCAGGGTCTCACTCTAGCCCAGTCTGACATGGAACTCTGTAGTCCCAGGCTGGCCTTGAACTCACAGCGATCCTCCTATTTTTGCCTCTAAGTACTGAGATTAAAGGTGTGTGCCACCACACCTAGCTCGTCATTTTATTTTATTTGCCCCCGTGTGTGTATGGACGCAGCAGGGCCTCTTGACACTGCAGACCAATTCTAGATGCATGTGCCGCTTTTTGCGTCTGGCTTTATGTGGGTACTGGGGAACTGATTTCGGGCCAGGAAACTTTGCACACCAAGTACCTTCAACCACTGAGCCATTTCCCCAGCTCCTTTCTCATCTTCTCTCCCACTTTCTTTCCAGTGCACCTCTCACCTCAGCTAACAGTGTCTACTAACTGGCTCAGTGCCTTCACACCTGCCTACTGATCATCTAGTTTCCATCCAGCAGCCAGAAGATTAACAGGTAGTCAGTCAGGGGACTTGGAAGGTGGCTCTGAGGTGGAGTGTTTGCAGCGCAAGCATAAGAACCTGACTTCACGTCAGGGCTTGGTGGTGCATGCTTAGAATCCCAGTGCTGGAGAGCCAGAAGAGTCCCTAGGGCTTGCTGGAGAGCAATGATTGAGCTATGAGACTCTATCTCAAAAAAAATAAGGTGGAAAGCTGGGCGAGGTGGCGCACACCTTTAATCTCAGTACTCTGTGAGTTTGAGACTACACAGTAAATTCCAGGTCAGCCTAGGTTAACTCGAGACCCAACCTCAAAAAAATAAAAAAACAACAAAAAATTAAGGAGAAAGGACTGGAGAGATGGCTCAGGCACTTGCTTATAAAGCCTAACAGCCTGGGGTTCAATTCTCCAGCACCCATGTAAAGCCAGATGTACAAAGTGGCACATGTGTCTGAAGTTTGTTGGCAGTAGGAGGCCATGACATGCACATACTCCTCACTATCTGTCTACTTCTTTCTCTCTCTTTCAATGTTTTGGGGAAAAACATCTGACACTGACCTGTTACCATATACACATATAAAAACATGCACTTCCTTCCTCACACACAAGCATGCATATATACCAGACACATTCCCCCACTCTCCAAGAAAGGTAGATTACACTGGACATAGTGCTCACAGCTATACTGTAACCAGTACTTGGTAGGTGGAACCAGGAGGATGGGTTCAAGACCAACCCAGGCTACATGAAACCTTATCTCCAAAGGCAAATAAGTAAATAAAAGATAAGACATATGATGCCATTCCTCACTGAAAACTTCCCAGTCAAGTAAAAGCTGAAGGCCTCACAATCACCAAGAAGGCTCTCTAGGATCTGGGTCCCTCTGCCCCTGAACTTCATTCCTTCGGCTTGCATTCACTTCACTCCAGCCTTACTGGTCTCCCTACTGCTCCTGAACTGTGTCAGGCTCACTAATATCCAGCTACTGCACTTCCACATCCCACGGTTGAGGAAGTCTTCTCCGCACGTGTCTAAGTAATTTATGTCCTTAATTTGTTTCTTTTTGTTCAGATATGTACTAAAAAAAAACCCCACTTTTTAATTTTATTTTGTTGAGACAAGGTCTTAGAGTCCTGTTTCAGCAGCCTCTTTAGTGCTGGGATTACAAGCATGCAGTACCACATCTGGTTTCAAGTGATACTTAGTAAACTACTTCACAATTTCCTAGCTTCCAGAATCATAATAAATTTTTCTCTGTGGCACTTTCACTACTTGATATATCAATATTATTTTGTAAGTTTGTCAGTTTATCATCTATCCCCTCCACTAGACTCCAAGCACTATGATAGGGTTCTTTATCTGTTTTGCTCAGTCTGTACCCCCAGCGACTAGAGCAGAGATAGCCCCATACTAGGGCTCCATTGATCAAAGAGACTGGAGTAGAGTGTTTCTGGTAAGGGAATGGTGGAAGAGGATGGTAAAAAGCTGAAGAGACTTTGATGATCTTGGACTTCGAGGAACTCAGACTTTAGGCCATAGAAGAAGTGAATGCAAAGTAGCCAGTTATGGGGGAATACATCTATCCCACATTCTGAAGGTAGAGGCAGGAGAACTGGGAGTTTAGAGTCATTCCTGGCTACATATTGAGTTTGAGGCCAGCCTGGGTACATGAGACCCTGTCTCCAAAATAACTCCCAAAACGAATTGGTTGATTTAGTAATGATATAGTTAAGGGGGAACATTATGTTGTTTTTAATATCACTTTAGAAGAACACGATAAGATAATAAAAATAAAATAATGAAAAAGTAGGGCATAAACTCTATCCAGAATGACTATACTTTTATACTGCTACCTAAGAAAAAGATTATAACACAATACAGTAGAGTCTCTATGGAAAGATTATAGGATACATTGTTTTTATTCAATTTTTACTCTCTAAAATTTCTACAAAAAGCACATTTAGTCTCGCCCCCCCCCCCATATAAATAAAAGCAAGCCGGTGCTGACCTTCTTTCTTTTTCTGGAGGAATTCTTTGTGGGATCAGGTTTCTCCGATTCTGCTTCCTTTGCCTCTTCTCTCTCTTCTTCCTCATCAGGTATCAGAGAGTATTTGGTCCCACCCGGTTGCATGAAACAATCTTTTGCAAAGTGGCCTACAGAAAAGAAACAGCAAAGGGAGGGAGGAAGTCATTTCTCCCCTCAGCAGGTAGATGGTCCTGACAGGGGCCCTTGAGTTCAGGAAATGTTATTGGAGTTTATTCAGAGCAGATTCTCTGTCACCTCAAGATGAGCCAGAGCCAGACAAGCAGCTGGTCTTGGAGTAATGGGGACACTGGTGCTGCTCTAGAAATGGCAGAGGACATGAGCATACAGGCTGTGCTGCTCTGCATTAGCAGTGGGGCTTATTAATTTTTAAAGATCTGTTCTGGAACTTATTCCTGACAAAGAAAGGCTGCTCCAGGGAGCAGGATGCTTACCAGAGGGAGCCAGGTGGAAGGTCAAACCCTGAAGGAAGATACCTGGCAGGAAGTAGGCACTGACATGAAGCTAACATACAGAGAGACAGGCAGTCACCAAGAGACACTGAACATTCATAGACTGTCAGATCTGACAAGGACTTTAGAGATCATGAAATCTATCGTCCTGCATTTGCTGGGCATATGAAGGTCTAGTGTTAAGTAGGTCAAGGTCATATGGATAGCAGCAAAGCTAAATCTTAGCACAAGTTTGATGCCTCCCTGCCCTATACACTTTCAGCTGTACCAAAGTTCACCACCTTTGGTCTAACTTTTGCTGACCAGGGCAAATCTACTTCTTGTTATTATTCTCCGTCTTCTGGAGTACCTGCTGGATACAAGGTGAAGTAAAGAGACTACCCGCCCTGAACCTACATGCTAGTGAGCAGCTCTTTAGCTTCTGAAACACCCCATCGCAAGTGCAGAGAGGAAATGTATGATATGAGATATCAAAAAGCTATGTGAAGCTGGGTGTGGTGGCACACGCCTTTAATCCCAGTACTCGGGAGGCAGAGGTAGGAGGATCACCATGAGTTCAAGGCCACCCTGAGACTACAAAGTGAATTCCAGGTCAGCCTGGCTAGAGCGAGACCCTACCTCAAAAAATAAATAAATAAATAAATAAATAAAAAGAAATAAAAAGCTATGTGAGTCCAGAAGCAGGATGAGGTCTAGAAAGGAACAGAGCAGTTTTCTAACTATCTGGAGTGCTCCCACAATCTGCCCAAGGAGGTATTTATTTCACTTTTACGTTTCCCTTCTCCCTCTACACTAATAATGACTAGGGGCTTGAAATCCACAAATGTGGGCTGGGGAACGAGCTCAGTGGCTGAAGTACTGGCTATACAAGTGTGAGTACCTGAGTATGGGTCCCCCAAACCCACATAAAAATGATGCTACAGCAGGGGTCTGTAATCTCAGTGTACCCATAGTGAAATGGGAGGTGAAGTCTGGCAAACTTGGGCAGGGGTGAGCACAGGAACAATAAAAAACTCTGCCTCAAACTATGTAGAAAATGAGGACAGACACTTGACATTGTCCTCAGACCTCCACAAATTCGGCCAAGGCACAGAACACTGAGGGAAGACAGGGAGAAGAGATGGTAAACTGAGGTCACTGTGAAAGTGAGAAGCTGGCTGTCTCTTTCATAGCTCCAATAAAAGAAGTCAGGCTGAAAGAGTTTTTTAATATTTGAGTAACACTAGAAGAAACCTGAGAAGAAACAGTAGTTTTCCTTTAAGATAAAATTTAGAGTTTGGAGCCAGGTGTGGTGGCGTATGCCTTTAATCCAAGCTCTTGGAAGGCAGAGGTAGAAGGATGGCCATGAGTTTGAAACCAGCCTGAAATATATAGTGAATTCCAACTCAGCCTGGGCTAGAGCAAGACACTATCTCCAAAAAAAAAATAAAAAATAAAAATAAAATTAGAGTTCAGACATAGTGGCCCAGTAACTCAGGAGGCAGAGGTAGGAGGATCACTGTGAGTTTGAGGCCAGCATGGGACTACAGAATGAGTTCCAGGTCAGCCCAGGCTACAGTGAGACCCTATCTCAAAAAACAAAAAAGATATACTTATTCTGTTATCTAGAGTACTTAAAAATTAGAGTTAGTTATAATGTAACACTCTGCCCAGCATGGTATCCACCAGCCGCAGAGGGGAGTGGGTGCACAGGGGTGGGTAATGGTGGTATCCGACAGGGCCAGCATTCAAAGGAAAGCAGAAGCACCATCACTCTGATGCGTGTAGGAGAATAACAACATGTAAGTGCAGCCATCAGTTGCTAACACTGAGCCATCCCTTCATCTAGGAGAGGGACACAGGAATTCACCTTACCTTTGCAGCCACACTTTTTGCACGTAGTGTTTAGAACAGCCTCAAGGGTGATCTTCTGCCCAGTGTAATCCTGGAATGATCGCCTCCGCCTCTCTTCTTGCCTGTAATGAAAAAGATACTGACTGCTGGCTCTCAGCAGAGATATGACCAGAGATACTACAAAGAACTGCTCTATGTTGGGGGCTTTGGTTTTGTTTTTGGTGTGGAGAAGGAAAAGTA
>PVHP010049266.1:0-12198 GCA_004024765.1 Zapus hudsonius
ATCCAGGCTCAGTGAATATTTCTATAATTCCTGTGGCCATGATCACTTCCTGGTCCCCTCCAGTTGAACTACTATGACACAGAACATTTTTTGTTTATTTGTTTGTTTTTGAAGGTTTACAGATGGGAATCAAACAGTGCAGAGAGGAAGAGAAAGATACTTAGAATTTAGCCCCATAGGAAATCCTGGCTTTTGAGTTGTCATTTTGTGAAGCTTTTCAGTGGAAGTTTCAGAGTGCTTTCATCACTGATTAATACATCATAATATGTTAGACAAGCAAATATAATTCAGAGAAAACGAACAGATACACATCTCAAAAGCTATTTAGCACGTTGACTTCATCTCATATACATGCCATTACTGTAATGTTTTCTTCAATGAAAACTGACACTTGGTATATTAGACCAATTACAAAATAGAAAATAGCGTGTAAAATAATTACAGTCAAGGCCTCATAATCAGGTCTTCCGTTCCTGTTCTAATTTCCTTCCTTCCAAAGCAAAACATTTCCTCTTGCACTGTGCTCTGAGCAACTTGCACATTTTCATGGCCTCTCCCTGCCTTCGCTTATAATTTTTATTTCCCTAGAATTGTCCCTCTTGGCTTATGATTGCTGCAAAGGACAAAAGCTAAGACTGAATAAACCTTGTTTCCCCTGCTGGTCCTTGTGCATGTTGAAGAAACATAATGGGGCTGGGGAGATGGCTCAGTGGTAAAAGGCATTTGCTTGCAAAGCCTGACAGCCTGGGTTCAGTTCCCCAGTATTCACATAAAGCCAGATTTACAAAGTGATGTATGCAACTGAAGCTCATTTGCAGTGGCAGGAGGTCCTGGCATGCCCACACACTCGTCTCTTTCTTTCTCGCTCTTTTCTTTGTCAAATAATAAAGGTTTTTTTTAAAGTTAGAAGGAAGGAAGGAAGGAAGGAAGGAAGGAAGGAAGGAAGGAAGGAAGGAAGGAAGGAAGGAAGGAAGGAAGGAAGGAAGGAAGAAAAAAAACTTGGTTTTGGCATCCAGTGCTGGAATCCACCTTGACCACATATCCACACATTCTGCCTGGAACATCTTTTATTTTGTTTTTGTTTTTCCAGGTAGGTTCTCTCTCACTCTAGCCCAGGCAAACCTGGAATTCACTCTGTAGTCTCAGGGTGGCCTTGAACTCATGGCTATCCTCACACTTCTGTGCCCCCTTGCCCGCCCCTCAGTGTTTGGATTAAAGATGTGTGCCACCACTCCCGGATAGAACATCTCTTTTAAATAAGTAATTCCTGACTGGAGAGATAGCTCAGCAGTTAAGGCACTTGCCTACAGAGCCTAATGACCCAGGCTTTATTCCCCAGGACCCACATAAAGCCAGATGAACAAAGTGGCACATGCACCTGGAGTTCATTTGCAATGGCCAGAGACCCTGGTCCACCCATTCTCTCTCTGTTTCTCTCTGCTTGCAAATAAATAAATAACAATAAAAAGATTTTTTAAAAAAGAAATTCCTCTGAAAAATCATGAGGAATAGTCCAGACAGTTCTTCCTGCTTTTGATTCTATTTGGGCTTTGCTCATGGGATCTAGGAGAGGGATAACGTCACCAAGAACTGAGGGATGAAGTCACCACCCCAAACAAGAGGGAGGTGGGAACATAGGAAGGGTGTCTGGAGTAAGGACACCTTGACCCGCCTGCCAGTGGACTCAGTTGAGGGACTCCATGTACACAAACTGAGCATGTATTCGGAAGACACCGAGACCAGGAGAATAAAGACTAAACTCCCAATAATACTGAAAAGACAACTCTGAAAATTGCCAAATGCCTAGTGCCCTAATATTGTTAGTGATCAAAATGGACATTTACTGAGTTTTTATGGGCTATACACTATTCTAATATATTATATTCCTGTTGAAACACACACACACACACTATAGATGGCAACCAAACTAACTGAATTGTTCCCATTGACTTGAGTCACTGCCAAAGAGCTCCTTATATCACTGGGCTCATAAAGATTTTAGCAACCTGCACTGCAACCCTTCCTTAAACAGACAAGAAAAACCAGTTTTGTGAGACAAGTAGATTAAAGGAGGCAAAGGGAGCGGGCAGACAGAGACAATAAGAACTCTACCACCAAGACCAAGTCCATGGAAGAATGATTTCCTTACTACCTTCAGGGAGTCAGGGTCAAGTGTTCAAAGGCTACACCTCGTTCCTTTTCAGTTGACAGTGTGTGCAGCCCTCTATTCTTTCAAGGGCCTCTGACGGGGTTTTTTTCAGCTTCAGTTTTAGGGGAGTTTAGAATGCTGTCTGGTGAGATGACCTCCCCTCTTGGATTCCACTTCTCTCCAAGGCCAACTGGAAGAGTGGATTAATTCTGCTTTGAACAAAAGAGATTGGGTAACTAGGTGTCCCATACAATTTATTTGCAGGCATTCCTCAGATGTGTGACATGATGCCAATAAAGCTCACGTTTACCCAAAGATTGAAGGCTTTGAGCTCAGCTATATTGAAGTATTGTCTAGATGCTTTATTTAATCTGTGTGTTGTTTTAAACCTGTGAGGTGTGTGTGTGTGTGTGTGTGTGTGTGTGTGTGTGTGTGTGTGTGTAGGTCAGAGGACAGACAACCTCTAATGTGAGCCCTCATTCTCCACATAGCTTGAGTCTGAGTCTAAGTGTACCAGACCAGCTGCCTGGCAAGCTTCTATGATCTCCTGGCTCTGTCTCCCATCTCACAGAGGAAGGTTTCCATTAAAGACACACACACACACACACACACACACACACACACACACACACACACACACAATGCTGTGCCCAGCATTCATAGCGGCTCTGAGGATCCAAACTCAATTCCTCACACTTGCATGAAGAACACTTTACCCACTGAGCTGTCTCCCCAGACCAATCTTAGTAGCTTTAAATGAGATAAATACTTGATGCTTAAGTTGTGATGACAATGATAATGCCTACCAAATACCTACTATGCGCTGGTGCTGTGGTTTGGATATTCGATGCTCCCCACATGTCCCAGTGCTAATAGCTTGGTCCAAAACCTCGGTCTAGCGAAAGGTGGAGGAACCATAGAAGAAAAGCCCAGTGGGGAGGAAGGTAAGTCATCAGGGCTGTGCCCTTAAAGGGGACATTGGAACTCTCTCTCTCTCTTCTCTCTCTCTCTCTCTCTCTCTCTCTCTTTCTCTCTCTCTCTCCTCTCTTCTCACCTCTCTGTCTCTCCCTCCCCCCTTCCCAGCCACCATAGGATGGGTGCTCCACACCCACCCACCCACTCACCCACCATGATATTCTGTCTCACCACAGTCCCAAAAGAACTAGTAGAGCTCACCAACCATGGACTGAAACCTTGGATGGATACTATAAACCAAAATAAAGCTTTCCTTTCTTATAAGTGGTTTAACTTAGGCTGGCCTGGGTTTGATTTCCCAACATCCACATAATTCCAGATGTGCAAAGTGGTACATTCAACTGGAATTCCTTTGGTGAACCTATATTCTCTCTCTCTCTCTCTCTCTCTCTCTCTCTCTCTCTCTCTCTCTCTCTCTCAAAATAAATATATTTTAAATAAATATATTTTTAAATTTTTAAATAATGCATCTCTCAGGTAATTAGTCATAGTGATGGAAAGCTGACAACCGCAACTCACATATGGTTGTCCCATAAAAGGATTCAACTGGATACTCATAAGCAAGGGTTTTATTAATCTTTTAACAGACGAAAATAAAAACTAGAAAGACCAAGAGGTTAAATTAAATAACTTGTCTTAGGGCTACAGAGTCAAGCGACAGAATTAAAACTAGATGCAAGATAATTCCACACATGCCACCCTAAATGACTATATCCTGTCCTAAGTTAACTGTATGTCCCAACACATAGTCACCAAATCCAACAGAAGCAGCGTTTGGAAAACACTGGCAAATTTACTATTTGAAGTCATTCATGATGGAATTTTAGAAGAAGCTAAGAAAGCAAATGGCAGTCCAGCAAAGTTGTTTTTTTTAATAACTGAGAAATTTGAGAACAGATACATGTCAGGTCCCATTAAAAGAGCAAGGTGGTCTGAGGAGATAGTTTAGTCAGTAGAGTGCTTGCCTTGCACACATGAAGACCCAAGTAATCCCCAGAACCCACATTACCAAAAAACAAAACACCAGGAGCCTGGCACAGTATGCACACACTTATAATCTTGGCATTGGGGAGGCAAAGATGGACAGTTCCTTGGGGCAACTTGGGTGTCCAGTCTGGGATCCCTGGGTGTCCAGTCTGACTCAACTGACAAAGTTTAAGCTTGAGCCAGCAAAATATCCTGTCTCAAAAAAAAATGGGATGGTGCCTGAGAAAAAATACCTGATGTGATCTTGTGGCCTCCACACACACAGGTGCACATATATGCTTGCACATACACAGAGAGAGAAAGAGAGAGAGACAGAGAGAGAGAGAGAGAGAGAGAGAGAGAGAGCGCAAATGAGGAGAAGTTTTTGCTGAACTCCAGTAACCAGGCACATCCCAACAAGGCTGGATGGGCAGTTAAGTAAGGGAGAATCTGTAACCCAGGGGAATCTCACCATCAACCACCTAGGTATGTGGCCATCATCCTATTGAAAAGGCATTGATCCACTTTCCAGCTTTGCACCAATTTGGTCCAGGACTACATGGAGGAGTGATCAAATAAAAGCCAGATGATTGCCTACCCAGTGTTGTGGTTTAAATGTACAATGTCCCCCATAGAATAAAAAATGTCTGAACACTTGGTTCTCAGCTCTTGGCACTGATTGTAAAGGTTACAGAACCTTTAAGAGGTGGAGCCTTGCTGGAGGAAGTCGGTCACTGGAGGTAGCCTTAAGGTTTTATAGCTCAGTTCCATTTCCTGTTCCTCCTCTGCTTTATGTCTGCTGATGTGACCAGCTCAGTCACCTGCTCCCACCACAATGGCTTGCACACACACACACACACACCCCAGAACTGAAGACCACAGAAAATCCTAGAACCTGGTCCACTTGGCTATTCTGTACCACATAAACTTCCAAGAATTCAGCATTTTCAGCAATGGTTTGACAAAAATAATCATCAATGCACTTAAAAAACCCCAAGACTCAGACCTAATATTGTCAATAAATTGAAATACAAAACTACTTCAGTAAGCCAGAGCCCTAGGAAAAAAACTAAGTGAAGTTTAACAGAGATCAGTCCAATGTTATGGATTTGAATTTCAAACTTGTAGAAATTAAACAGCATGACAAGCCATTGGATGAACTTCCTGCATTTAAAAAGTTTTGTACAGGAGGCAAATTGCAATCCATTATGAGAGAGAATTTGCCAACAGTCTTAAGAGACACTAAAACAAGCCGAGATCAATATCCAGAGAGGTGATGCTGATGGAAATTTCAATGTCACTATTTAAGATCAAGTCTACCCACTGGAGAACGACCAGTAAAACAGTTTTAGAACATAAAATGAATGGATAGGAATGCGGGAAATTTAGCTTGAAAAGAAAAGTGCTGTAAGAGAACTTGCTATAGCTATTCATTGTGTCACAGGAAGAGCTGTGAGCCTGGAGACCAAAGCAGAGCTTGGTCCCTAATGTACTCTGAGATCTAAGGCAGCCACTTCAAACCCTCAGCATCCTCCGCTTAAATGGTTTATTTATCCCTAAGTTACCCAGACCTGATACGCTGGGTACAGAGAACACAGAAAGGAAGAGCAAAGCTTTTGACCTTAAATAGCTTACAGTCTTGGACCCAAAATCCACAAATCTTGGGCCATTAGCAAACAGAGTCATGATGTCCTCAAATTCAGGGGACAAGAACTCACCTTGAAACAGGACATTGCTTCAGAGTGTGGGAGAAACTGTTGCAGGCCTCTCTCTACTTTGGGGTGTCTCTCTGTCTCTCTTCTATTTCTCTCTCACTCTCTCCTGCTTGCAGATAAATGAATAAATAATTTTTTTCATTATCTTGGCCTCTATCAACATTGTGGACCTAAAATAACAAGAGGGAGATCTTCTAAAGAAATAATGAGTTTATCTGGAAATGAGCGGGGTCGTAATCCAGGGAGAGTATGTTATGTCAGGTCATAGGCATGTCCAATAGGCAAGGCTTTTAATGTAAGCACTAAACTTTCATGTAAGCTAATCTGAAAGTTTCTAGGTCATAGGACACTACTGAGAACTGGCAATAACCCACTGGAAATGCTGACTGCTACTGGAGAGATGTCTCCGTAGAAGTGGCACATCTGGAGTTTTCTGTGCTATCAGGGAGTTCACATGAGTTCTTATTGGCTTTTGTGCATAAGGACCCGCAGAGACCCTTTGTAATAGGTCTTCTTACCAGGCAAATACATATGAAGACTTACCTTTCAAGGCTTCCTGGCTCCATGTCATTAGGGTTTGGCATAACCATTTTTTGGAAGAGGTTTGAGAGAGGGCTGGTACTCACTATGCAGTCCTAAGTGGCCTCAAATTCATGCCAAGTCTCCTGCTTCAGCCTCCTAAGTACTGGGATTGCAGGCAAAAACCACAGTGCCCAGCAAAGTGACTCCATTCAGATTCTGACATCTTTTACAAAGCTAAATAAATGACGGTTTATGAGAGAGTTCAAAAGTTCTTCAAAGCAAAAGCTACCAAACAATCATGTCAAAATAATCACATTCTACAATGCTGGGGAGATGACTCAGCAGTTAAAGGCATTTGTTTGCAAAGCATTCAGGCCTGGATTTAATTCCCCAGTACCCACTTAAAGCCAGATGCACAGTGTGGTGCATACATCTAGAATTGTTATTTAACCCTTGAAATCTGAATGTCCCCAGCCATCCCTCTGTGCTAGGTATTTAAGAGCTGATACCAGAATGAGCAAACTGTGGATGGATTTGTTTGTAGTACAAGAGGCCATGGTATGTCTATATTCTCTCTCTCTCTCTCTCTCTCTCTCTCTCTCTCTCTCTCTCTCTCTCTCTCTCTCTCTCTCTTTATCTTCCTCTCTCTCCCTCCCTCCCTCTCTCTCACACACACACACTCTCATCACACTCTCTCATAAATAAATATATTTAGGGCTGGAGAAATAGCTCAGTGGTAAAGGTGCTTGCCTGCAAAGTCTAATGACCCCAGTTCGATTCCCCAGTACCCACATAAAGCCAGATGCACAAGGTGGCACATGCATCTGGAGTTCATTTGCAGTGACTGAAGGCCCTGGTGCACCCATTCTCTCTCTCTCTCTCTCTCTCTCTCTCTCTCTCTCTCTCTCTCTCTCTCTCCTATCTCTCTCTCTGCTTGCAAATAAATAAATAAAATATAAAAAAAATATTTAATTTAAAGAAATCACAAACACAAATGATATGGTCCAGAAGCCTCTTGGATAGCTCCTTTGTGAAGACCATGCCAAAATTGAGTGTAGAAGAACAAATGAGAAATTAATCAGGCCAAGAAATGAACATTCTTGGTTAAAAGAAAAGCAAGTGCAACAGGCATGAGGCTGAAAAGGGGGTGCATCAGAGAATCCGGGGGCTGCTGTGGCCATGGTGCCAGGGGCTAGGAGGAAGGCAGAGATCTGAGGTCTACTTATTAATCGTTATTTCATTTGTCAGTGGGATGGAGAGTAAGCAGAGAGCGATACAGTGAGGAGTGACTTGTCCCTGTGTGCAATTTCAAAGGGAGACTTTGGAACCGGGAAAAGAACAGATTGAAAAGCGTCAGGATGAGCTGGGGCAATGGATGAATGAGCTAAGCACTCATCTTGTAACCATGAGGACCCGAGTTCCATCCCCAGTACGCCCCCATATAAAATGTCGGGTGTGGTGACACACATCTATAACCCCAATGCTGGGAAGGCAAGACAGGAGGATTCCTGAAGCTCCCTGGCTAGCCACATCTAGCCTAATTGTTGACCTCCAGGCCAATGAGAGAGCCTGTCTCAAAGGAGGTCCATGGAACTCCCAAGGAGCTCCACCAGAAGATGCCCTCTGGTCTTTACATGCACACGCCCACAGACACACATAACAAAAATAAAGTGAAGCACCAGCGATGAGAGGAGGCAGGAGAAGCTGGTTGTAGCAATGCGGATGAGCCCTGGATGGAGCCACCTTCTGAGGTCAAGTGCGAGCAGCAGGCCAGGCCTCCCAGCTGTGGGTGGGGACAGATGTCAGCAGAGCTGGCAGGTCTCCACCTCCAGCCACAAAGCAGAGGCATCTGGGGAGTTCTCCTAACTGCTGATGTACAGGCCCCATGTTAGATTTGGATAATCCCAACACTTGCAGTACAAACCTAGGGAATGTGAAGATGCCAGCCAGCCTACAGACCAGAAGATAGAGCAAACGGGGTGTTGATTCTAAACCAGGTTTGGTTCCATGGAAGAAGGGAAAAACCATACCATAGCTAAACTGTTTAAAGATAGAACCATTACTTCAGAACCTTCTCGCCGATTCCACCAAGCAGAGGCCAGCAAATGAGGTAACGGAAGGTTACAGAGGAGTTATTTGTTTGCCAGAATGAGAAAGACTTTGAGGCACTCCAGAGGTCCAGAGCGCCTCGTGTGCAGCCAGCAGGAACCCAAGCCAGCCCAGCTGCAGCCAGGCGTTCAGAGTAAACCTGTCTGCCCAGTCCAGTATGGGCACCCCTCTGGCTCCAGCTGAGACTTCAGATACTGTCTCGCTCTGACCTGGTTTAGACTCCAGGTTCTGTCTCCATGGCAACCAAGTCCTGTTTGAGCTGTGCTCACTAGCTGGCATCTGGATTCACCCATGGTACCCCACCCTATGATTTCAACTCTAACTCCTTGATGCCCAGGCTCAGGCTGGCTCACCCCACATCTGGGTTCCAGTTTCCACCCTGCTCATGCCCACTTGCTTGTTTGTATGAATACAAACATACTGTGGAAACATCACTCTGATCACTCCCTTCCTAGACAATCTGAACATTGCGGTGCTGGTCAAGTTTTCTACTTGAGCTGATGGATCCAGTAGCTTCCCAGGGAGTCCAGCAAGGAGAAATCTTCAGCATAGAAAACTGCAATTTAAAACCATGTGACAATAAGCAAGTTACCTTGTCTCCAAGCCCTGGGTTCCAGCCTTAGTGATTGATGATAGCTACACCTAAACTGTGTTAGGAAGGAACAAGCAGCCTGGCCAGCTTTATCAATTCAGGATTCACATAAGACCAAGTCTCTTTTCATAGCTAGAAAATAACTCTAGCATCCAATTCCAGTATGTTAGTATCGTCCTCTTGAAGTCCAACATATCCCTAATGTCAAGTGGCCCAAGACTTCTGAGAACTGATTCAGTTCAACAAGGTCAAGCGGAATTATATCAGACAGGATGGGGGTTGGGTTCATAGACCCAGTTTCTGCCTCAAGGGGACATGAAGGCTCCAATGCTCAGGTCAAAGGGTGTCTCCATCAAGGGGTCCTAAACCACAGTGATTTGTTCCGCTATGGTAAATCCCTCCTTGGGTCTTGGGCTGGGTCCTAGGCACTTACTCAGCTATGGCTTATCCCACAGGACCTACCTGTCAAAGCATTGAGATCATATCCATTCTCTAGAGTGGCCATCACATCGTGAGACAAAACGCTAGCTCGAGATTACAGAAAGTTATTGTCACCCATCTAATTCTGGAAGACAGAAGTCTAAAAGCCAGATGTTAGCAGAGTTGCTCCTTCTAGATTCCAGGAGAAAATTTCCGGGCCCCTAAATTGTGGGGGTTCTCAGCAATCTTTGGCATTCCTTGACTTGTAGCTGCCTCACTACAATCTCCATGTCTCCATGCTTCCTTCATTCTGTGTCTCTCCATCCTATTTGTGTGTGTGTGTGTGTGTGTGTGTGTGTGTGTGTGTGGTGTGTGTGTGCACATGGGTATGCCTGTCAGTGTACATGTGTTCAGGTGCATGTACTTGTGTGTGTACAATCCTATAGAGGTCAGATGTCATCCTGTAGAGATGATGTCACATGTCAATCTCTATGGCTCTCCTGTTTGTTGTTTTGTTTGTTTGTTTGTTTTTTAGCTCTCCTGTTTATTGACTGAGGTAGAGTCTCTCACTTGAACCCAGGGCTCATCAATTCATCCCTCACCTCCCGAGTGCTAGGATTACAGGTGGGTTACCATGTTCTCTCAGTACTTTCATGTGTGCTGGTGATCCAGTGCCCATGTTTACATGACAAACACTCTACCCTCTGAGCTTCCCCCCACAATCACTCTTTGTTCTATTTTTTTTGCCCTATTTTTATAGCGACACAAATCACTGAACTTAGGGACCTCCCATGAGTGTGACCTGCATCTTAACTCCTTACATTTTATTGATTCTATTTCCATATAAAGCAACTTTCTGAAGTTCTGAATAAACATGAATTTGAAAGAACACTATTAAACCCAATACAGGTTTTATTCTGAATAACAAGGCTTGAAGGTCTATTTTCCTACTTTCAAACCCTCAAAAGAGGACAGATCGTACTCATTCCTCCAAGAAGCCGATTGGGATCTCTATACAAATTATACAATTGCCCTGTCTCTCAGAGCAAGAGATGACAAACAGGTTTTCTTATATTTCCAAATCTTTTAATTAATAAAAATAATCTGCCTAAGGGTTCTCTCTAGCTGCACTACTAGAATTTAAAAGACACCAGCTTAATTTTTTATCACATTTCTTGGGTAAAGTATGTGCAGAGTTCTGCACATAGAAAGCCCTCAATTGCTGGTAATTATTTATTATCCCAGAAGGTAACCAAAGGTTCCCAGAGGAAACCAAGAAGAAGAATAAAACTCAGGTTGCTGAAGGGAAAATATCTGCCTGCTTTAGTTGATAACACAATTCAAGTAGAACTTTTAATGTGGTCTATTGGCCCTGTATCCCTCATAGGGAATGTAGGTCTGTCTTATGTATTATGTGGTCATAGATCAGAATAACAACAATATGTATCAGAGTCTCTGGTAGCCTGAGCATCTCTGGGTTCCTGACTAGCTGAGTTAGTATAAGACAGAGCATGTTCAGAGTGTAAAGAAGTGAGATGTTGTTGTGTACAGTGTTAGGGCTTTCTAGAGTAGCAGAACCAATAGAATATATGTATATAATACATATGATACATATACATGTTATACATATGGGTACATATAGAATAAAAGGGTATGTGTTACATTGGCTTACACAATGGGCAATGAGTAAAAAATGGTTGTCTACATGATAGAGAGACAAAGAACCTGGTAGGTGTCCCCCACAAATGCTTGATCCCAAGCTGATGACAGTTTGAGTATTAGAACCTTGCTGGAGCTGTGTTGTTGGGGGCAGACTTATGGGGTTATAGCCGGCTTCCCCTTGCCAATGTTGGGCACACCTTCCTGCCACTGTTTGCAGTGTTGTGGCGGAGGTGATGTCCACCCTCTGCTCATGCTGTCATTTTCCCTGCCATCATGGAGCTTCCCCTCGAGTCTACAAGCCAAAATAAACCCATTCCTCCACAAGCCGCTTTGGTCAGGTTCTTTGTCACAGCAATGAGAAAAACTGACTGCAACAGGAAGAGTGAGACAGAGTGATTATTGCCCTGGCTCCTTCCATGTGAAATCTGCCTGTCCTTGACCCAAGGTCCTTGTTCCTGTCAGAGGCATCACATGTCAGTTTGAGATCCCCTCCTACTTTCAGGCCTATGGGTGGTAACACTACCCATCACCACTGTGCTACTAGACCACAATGCAGTAAACACTGCCTCTGTAAATAACTCGTGCGCACTGTTCCAAGAGCACTTCCTAGATAGGCTACATTACTCTAGATCTAGGTTATGTTCACCATAAAACTGTCATCAAGGAAGAGCTTTTAAGGGAGGGTAGAAGGAGAAAAAAAATAAAGAATGGAATACATGTGGCTTGGAAGCAGAAAGCAGGACTGTTCTGTGAAAGGAAGGAGGCTATCAAGAGAGGGACCAGGGAAACAGGAGAGAGCAGTGGAAAGAAGGATGATTGAGAATAAAAGACAGGGCTGGACATGTGGCTCAGTGAGTAAAGTGCTGCCCGAAAGTGTAAGGACCTGAGTTCAGATCCTCAGAACCCACATAAAGCCAGGCCTGGTAGTATGTATGCATCTATCATCCCAGTGTTCTCATGATAAGAGGAGAGGCAGAAACAGGAGGATCTCTGGAAAGTCATAGGCCAGCTAGCCTGGCTTATACCTCAAAGAAGGTGAAAGGTGAGGACTGACACCCAAGACTTCTCTGGCCTCCACAGCAGGTGTG
>PVHP010049267.1:0-12223 GCA_004024765.1 Zapus hudsonius
GTTGTACGATGACTTTCTGTGGTTTCTTCAGTAATAGGGTCTTACCTTTGGCTTGGGGTGGGTATTCAAGAGCTTTGACAGAATTCTGTCTTGTTTTAGGGACCTTGTGTGTCTCTGATCAATAGCTCAGTGTGGGTAGGAACCAATGACTTGGCCAGGGAGCTCCAGGTCTGATCCATTTTTCATGAAGTTATTCTTCCTCCCATTCCATTCACGGCCCATCTTAGCAGGTGATAACCCCTTCTTCCTCGAGAACTTACTGTATGGAAATAAGGGTTTTATGATTATGATTCAAAATATATTTTAAGAAAAGAATTAGCTCCTACAGTTAGGAGTCAGAAAACTCAAGGTCTATAGCTGGCAAACTGGAAACCAAAGAGCTGCTGGTGTAAATTCCAGTCTGAGTCGAGTCAGAAGGCAGAAGAACCACCTCCCAGAGAGGGAGAGAAGGTTCTATTCAGACCTTCAGCAGTTTGCATAAGGCCTCAACAGATCAGGGTGGGTGATCTGTTTTACTTAGTCTACTAATTTAGCCTTAATCTCTTTCGGAAACAACCTCTTAGATGCTCAAAGAAATAATGCAGAATTACTTGTCTGGACACCACGTGGTGCCTAGTCCTAGTTGACACAAAAAATATATCATGGGCTGGGGAGATGGCTTAGCTGTTAAGGCATTTGCCTGAAAAGCAGAAGGACCTGAGTTTGATTCCCAAGTACCCACATATATCCAGATGCACAAGGTGGTGTGTGTCTGGAGTTCGTTTGCACTGGCTGGAGACCCTGCCATACCATTCTCTCTCTCTGTCTGCCCCTTTCTCTTACTCCCTCTCTCTCATAACAACAAAACAGCAATATACAATAATAACAACACTTACAATAATGTCAATAATATACAATAATAACAACAATAATATCCTGGTTGCCAGGGTGGGAGAGAAATAATCTTACTGGAGCAAAAAACCCAGGCGTAGAGAACAACTCAAGAGTCGGAGAGAGAAACAAAACAAAACAAAACAAAAAAACCCAACCAAACCAGTTTTTCCTTGAGCTCAAGTTGGAATTTGCGTTCCGGAAGTTGGCATACGTATGTCAGTTATATGGCTAATTGGCCTGTGCTCACAGGAAGAATCCACCCACAATTGGACAGGGTGCTCCCTCAAGAAAGATCTGATTGGTTGACACCAGCAAACACAACTGAAGTCCTACAACTGAGGTGAGAAGCATGAGAGGGCATGACGGTAAGATCCCACCCGTAGGGCCACAGTGAGAGCAGCAGTTCCTCTGTGGTTTCTCCTGGACCCTGGCTGATGTGCATGAGGTGGCCCATCTCATGGTAGGGAGTCAGCTATCTTTTCTTGTCATGTTGATGGATTTTGGTTCTCCTGGTTTTCGTTGTCTTCTGTAAAAGAGAAAACAGATTCTTTAACAAAGAATGAGAACTGCATGAGTTAAAGGGGATAAACAGTTTATTAGGAGAGATTCTGATGGGTGTAGCCACTTGGCCAGTGACTAATGGAACTTCTCACTGGAGCCCATGACCCTCGTCTCCATAGGACCCTGACTTGCTTTCCAGTACCAGTTATGAGTTCCTTCCCATTGAGCTAGTCTCTTACCCAATCAGAGAGCCAAACTCAGAAATTATTAAACAGACCATTTTACAATAAATTTGTGTCTTCATTCCTTCAAGATTGATACTGACAATTTTTCTTTTTGGTATATGTATGTAGTATGTGTCATGGTTTGATCCAGGTGTTATCCCCCAAACAAATGAATGTGTTCTGGGTAATCGATCCTCAGCTGATGGCAGTTTGGGTTTTACAACCTCGATGGAGCTGTGTTGTTGGGGGAGGGTTTATGGGGATTATAAGCCAGCTTCCCCTTGCCAGTGTTTGGCACACCTTCCTGCCGCTGTTTGCAGTGCTGTGGCAGAGGTGATGTCCAGCCCTCTGCTCATGCCATCATTTTCCTTGCCAGATGGAGTCTCCCCTCGAGTCTATAAGCCAAATAAACCCATTCCTCCACAAGCCGCTTCTGTTTGGGTTCTTTCTGTGCAGCAGCTAGAAAGCTGACCACAACAGTAAGTATGATGTGCACGTATGTATGTGTATATGTACATATGTTTGTGTGCAGGTCCATTCAATTCATGCTCGTGTGTACAGAGGCCAGAGGAAGACATTGTATCCACCTCTACTGCTCTTCAGCCTTATTTCCCTGAGACAGTCCCTCAGTGAACCTGGAGCTCCAGCAATCCTCCTGTATCTGTCTTCATTGCTGAGGCCACAGACATGCTTGGCCATACCTGGCTTTTTACATGGGTGAGCTCTTACCCACTGGGCCCTCTCCCCGGCCCTGCTAACAACTTTTAAATGTTTCTACAGTTGAAAAAAAAACTGAATAAAAATTCCAAGGGAGGGCACTTACCTCCAGTGTCTAAGGCCCCGGGTTCAATTCCCCAGGACCCACATAAGCTAGACCAACAAGGTGGTGGCCCTGGTGCGCTCTCTCTCTCTCTCTCTCTGCTTGAAAATGAATAAATAAAATATTTTTAAAAATTCCAAGGGAGTAAATAGCCACTTGGCTGAATTGACAGTGCTCAAATTCTATTTCTTTGTCTTTATAATCATTAATTTAAAATCTATTGTTTATATACACGAGTATATAGAAAAACCAAGATGAGAGACAAATTCCATGGTTCATGATTATTATGAACTGACTTTCAGAATAAATTTATGTTATAAACACATGTGGGTTGGGGTCAGTGTACCTGTTTTCTGAGTTGACTTGCATGCAGACAGCAATGTTTAAAAACCCAAAGAACTGGGGTTGGAGACATGGCTCAGCAGTTAAGGCACTTGTCTCCAGTGCCTAAGGCCCTGGGTTCAATTCCCCAGGACCCACATAAGCCAGACCCACAAGGTGGTGGCCCTGGTGCTCTCTCCCTCTTTCTCTTTATCTCTGTATTTCTCTGCTTGAAAATGAATAAATAAAATATTTTAAAAACCCCAAAGAACTATAACCCTAGTAACTTGAAGTGTACAACTGCATTATGAAAACCTAACATTATTTAGAACTCCAGGAATATTTTTAAAAAAAATATTTTATTTATTCATTTTCAACAGAGAGATACAGAGAGAGAGAGAGAGAGAGAGAGAGAGAGAGAGAGAGAGAGAGAGAGAGAGAGAGAGAGAGAGAATGTACCAGGGCCACCACCTTGTGGGTCTGGCCCATGTGGGTCCTGGGGAATTGAACTTGGGGCCTTAGGCACTGGAGGCAAGTGCCTTAACCTCTGAGCCATCTCTCCAGCCCTATTTTTTTTAAATATTTTATTTATTCACTCCAGGAATATTTTTGTGGGGAGAAGGATTTCATTTGTGCTATCGCTCACAATGGTCAGGCCTGATAAGGAACTAACAAGAAGCTTGGTATGGATTTGGTTTTCAGCTCTCTGAAGACAGAGCCTTGGTGCCCGAGGGTGGGGAGGGGTGACTGTCCCCTCACACCTTGGGTCCCCTATTGCTCTGCTTTATAAAGTTCTATTTATGTTCTACTTGTGTCCTTTGGATTGTAGCTTTCAGAATTCCTCAGCATAGTTCCTTGCTTTTATTTTCCCCATCTCTTTTATAATGATGCCTCTTCTCAGTATATCAGAAATCTCAGAAATCTTACTTTTTTTTTAGAATTTCTGAATTATTATCACTCAGAAAGCTGTATACAGCTTGATGGGAACTAGACCGATAGCTAAATGCTGATTTGTATTTAGCATGTATTTGTACATCAGGTTAAAAAAGGAATAATGCCTTCTTTTTAAAAAAATAAGAATGAAAGAGATTTAATAGAAGAATGCAGCCACGTTCCCAACAATGTATTTTTGTATGTGTTTGTATTTGACAACAATAGAAGCCAATTTATCAGGGTCTGTTTCTTTCATGAAGGTGCAAAGTAAGAATCCCCCACAGGAGAGGATTTCCTCTCCATTCTGCCTCCTAGTCAATGAGTATGTGTGGATATTTTTCAGACATTTTTCATTTTTGTAAAGCTGGTACCCCAAGCAGGGCCTAGGCAGCATTACTCTGTTCATGACTCTGTTTTCATTTGATGCTATTGTATTTTTCTCTGTAGTATCTGAATTTTTTTAATCAATTAGCTTTTGCTGGGAAAATCTTTTCCTATCTAATATAGAATAATGATTTTTTTCATCTGTCAAGGGGGGTTATTAATAAATGCCACCAGTGGGGTTTGAACATTCTCTGGTGTTTGCTTTAGGGGCACAAGGGGATTGTTGGAAATCCTAGCCAAACTGAACCATAATTAGAGAGAAAATGTTAGCAATTAGAACTATACATTAGGCTTTAATTTACTACCATAGAAAAGTCAAGGGTGGCATTTCGATTCCATTTTTAGGTGCAGCCAGATGGATTGCTCATTACAGGATAATTTCCGCCAACCCTCCCCATTTCTCAGGGAAACAGAGCAGCTGAGAGCTCTGTGCACAGCCCAATGGCTCAGACATATTGTTATTTCTTGTGGGGGTGGAAAGTGGGCTAGGAGGCTGAGCAGCGATCAGTTTCTTGTGTAGTCATTGACATGACTGAGAATCTGTTTTACATGTTGAATAAATTTCAGGCCAAGAAAGTATTTGGGAAACATATACACTATAAATATAATTTGCTTCTCTGCTGTGTATTGACGTAGTCAACAATCTTTCACATTAGAAAATTTCTCTTTTCTTTTTTTAAAAAAATGTTTTATTTATTTGAGACACCAAGACAGGGACAGAAGGTGAGAGACAGAGATAGATAGAAAGAGAGAGAGAGAGAGAGAGAGAGAGAGAGAGAGAGAGAGAGAGAGAGAGAGAGAGAGAGAGAGAGAGAGAGATTATGGTCACACCAGGGCCTCCTGGCACTGCAAAACACTTCAGACACTTGCGCCACTTTGTGCTTCTGATTTACATGAAGTGTACTGGAGAATTGAACCCAGGCCATCAGGCTTTGCAAGCAAGTACTTTAACCACTGAGCCATCTCTCCAGCCCCCAAATGAATAGTTTGAACTATTGCTTTTTAAAAATATTCTCAAACCAAAATGATATAGCTGCAATCTAATTCCATTTTAACACTAATAAATAAAAAGCTCCTATATCTATGAGGTAATGTATTTCTAAGATGAGTATACTTTTTCTTTTTCCCTCTTTATTTTACAGTTAAATATTACTCCTTAACTGTCCTATCCAATTTTCCTTTTAGAAATTGAATTTTGGGTCACATGTTAATCACTACCTCAAATAAGTGCACTTATTATAGGATTAACAAGGTTTTCCTTAATGAAAATATATACTTTGTTGTATAATGAATCAAAATCAGTCACAATTTTCTCTGCTTATGAAAATAGAGTTGAAGTGTCATTTAGTTTGTATTTGTTTATTTGTTTCATCATTTTCTGTGGTGTGGGTGATGGAATCAAGCCTCATGCATGCTGGCAAGCCCTGAGCTGGGCTCCCAGCCCTCTTTTCTTCAAATTTCTGTTTGGAGACAGGGTCTCACTAAGTTATCCAGGCTGGCCTTGAGCTTGCTATCCTCCTGCCTCAGCCTGAGTAGTTGTTTGCAGGTCTGTGCCACAAGGCCTGGCACCTTTATTTTTTTATTGTGGTAAACTACACACACACACACACACACACACACACACACACACACACACCATAATATATATATATATATATATATATATATATATATATATATATATATATATATATATATATATATATATATATATATATATATAGTTACATATAACATAAAATTTGGTACTTTAGCCATTTTTAGATAGTCAGGAGGATCAGGAGTTCAAGGCCAGCCTCGGCTACATAGTGAGTTTGAGGCCCGGCTTAGCTCAAAGTGAATTTCATAAAGAAAAAAAAAGGTGGGCTGGAGAGATGGCTCAGCAGTTAAGGCACTTGCCTCCAGTGCCTAAGGCCCCTGGTTCAATTCCCCAGGACCCACATAGGCCAGACCCACAAGGTGGTGGCCCTGGTGTGCATTCCTCTCTCTCTCTCTCTCTCTCTCTCTCTCTCTCTCTCTCTCTGTATCTCTATCTCTCTACTTGAAAATGAATAAATAAAATATTTTTTAAAAAAGGAAAAAAAAAGGTAATGAGGGATGAATATGGCCTAAATACATTATATGGCCAGCATGGTGTTGCATGCCTTTAATTCTAGCACTCGGGAGGCAGACATAGGAGGATCGCTGCGAGTTCGAGGCCAGCCTGTGATTGCAGAGTTACTAGGTCTAGAGGAGACCCTACTTGGTTCAGTATTACTAGTACAATCACACTGTGGACAGCCATCTCCCCTGTCCACCTCTAAATATATTCATCCCAAACTCTGCACCCGTTGAGCAAGAACCCCCCTGTGCTCAGGCTTCCTTTGTACAGAAGACCCAGAAAGCTCACCGGGCAGCACATGCAGTAACGTGGAATCATCCAGACATGAGGAGCATGGCCCCTGCACAGGATGGCGAGCAAATTCATTATGTGCTTCTTATTCCCTGATTTTTGTTTATTAAAAGTTATTATGTTTTAATTATTAATTTTGGGGGAATTTCATACATGTATCCCAGTGGTCACTGCCAGGTAGGGTCTTGCTCTAGCCCAGGGGGTAGCCAAATTTAATTGTTAAAAATCTCTGCTAAGATACAGCCACAAAGAGACACTAAACTGAGTTATAAAAGGGAGAAGAAGCCGGGCGTGGTGGCGTATGCCTTTAATCCCAGCACCTGGGAGGCAGAGGTAGGAGGATCACTGTGAGTTCAAGGCCAGCCTGAGACTACATAGTGAATTCCAGGTCAGCCTGGGCTACAGCAAGACCCTACCTCGAAAAACCAAAAAAAAAAAAAAAAAAAAAAAAAAAAAAAAAAAAAAAAAAAAAAAAAAAAAAAAAAGAAAAAGAAAAAGTGAGAAGAAATTATAAATATTCATATATTTTTATGTAAATATTTACATATGTCTCAGTGATAGAATACTTGACTAGCATGTCTCAGCACCACCAAAAAAGTAATTCCTATATATGCATAATATCTAATATCTACATTTTTCAACATCGATATACCTTTAAGTTCTATGGGTATAGAAAATTAAGACACGATCTATTCATAAAGAGTTATTTATGAAAATATGTGGTACATAGACAAGTAATAGTACAAAAGAGTTTGAAAAAGATTTTTATAGGCAATTTATAGAAGTCAGATTTTCATTTTATTTTCTAAAGTGGATGGAGGGGGAGCTTGGTGGTAGACTACCTAGCTATGAATAGCCCAAGATTCAACCCTCAGCACTACAAAAATAAATAAATAAATCTTAAAGTGATGGTTTTTTTTTTCAGGTGAGTGTGTTTGTATTATCTTCAAAGGAGGAAACTCATTGTCCAGTAGAATTTAAAACGCAAAGGCTAGCTCTGTTAAGCACCAGGCATAGAGACACTAGGGCCATACATTATCAATTTGAAAACCTGAGATGCTGAAAGACTAAAACTATTAGTTCAGGGCACATAGCACACAAAGAAGAACCCAGTGGAGACAGGATCTTGAATATATTTGAAAATCAGAAGGCTGTGAAGAGCAATTTGGTTTTGTTAGATAAAGTATGAAGTTTATTTCCTAAAATGCAACAATTCCAACTCTGGGTAAAGACTCCTGATGCAATCTCAAGCACTTAGGAAATTTACAGGAAGATATTGCATAACATTATTTGATAATAAGTGTGGACAATTTTTAATTAAATAAATAAAATTTTGACCAGTAGGGAAGTGATTAAATAAAAATCACAGATGGAATATTCATATAGTTGATGACTACATAGCACTTGAACTATATTACTTCACTTAGGCATACATGGAGAGTCAAGCATATGCCAAATGCTCTTCCAGCTGCTGAGGATTCTGGACCAGGTCAAAAACAAGTCCTCCCTCCGAGCCCTTACATGTCCCAGCAAGAGAGAAGGCAGGAACACTGCAGGAGAACAGGGAGGTGTGAGCCATAGATGACTTCTTAGAGTCTCCAAACGATGCTACATAGGAGTTCTGTAGATATAAAGAACATTCAAAAATCCTAGTCACATTCCTGCTGAGAAGGTAAGGAGGGCATGAGAATGAGGATAATGGCCGGGGGAGCATTGATCTACAACTTTATTTTTATTAAAAAAAAAGATAAAGCAATGTATCCCAATATTAATGATAGTCAATTCTGGGGTTAATTTCTGTGTTTTATTTATTACTTTTCCAAACCCAAAGTTGTAGGGTTTCACAGAGAAACGTCCTGGAGGAGCTGGATTCAGCGGGGAATGAGAATGTCTGAATCAAGAGCAGAGGAAGCAATGGATAAAGGAAAATGAAACGATTAAGAAACAGAGTTGAAGGAGATTACACATGGCCTTGAACTTCTCAGGAAAGCTGCAGGCAAGATGATCTTCTGAGAGCATGAGGGAGGGGAGTGAAACAGCGAGTTTCAAAAAAGTTTTTAATAACCAATGTAGGAAAGTCGCTGGTGTGTCTCCAGGAGATTAATAAAAGGATTAGGGCTGCGAGCCAGGTGAAGGGATTCAGAATGGTTCCATTCCCTTCTCCAGCAAGACTTGGAGGGGAGAGAGGGCAAGAGAGGCAGGCTGCTTGGTCGTGGTGAGCTTGAATGAAACAGTGATTTGGTGGACACCACACTGGAGTGACAAAGCACTCTTGAGAGACCCATAACCAGCAGGTTATGAAGCTGGGAAGAGTTTGGCTTTCTTAGATTTACAATTGGCACAGGCACGACGCGCACACAGGCCGAGAGCAGACATGACCAGGTGACTAGTTGATCAGAACACCCTTTCTTTCCAAGCCGAGACCTGAGCTCAAAATGTTACTCAGAGGCTGAAGAGATGGCTCAGTGGTTAAGGCATTTGCCTACAAAGCCTAAAGACCCGGGTTCCATTCCCCAGCACCCACATAAAGCCAGATGCACAAAATGGTGCGTGCATCTGGAGTTCGCTTACAGTGGCTGGAAGCCCTGGTACACCTTCTCTCTCTCTCTCTCCCTCACTTGCCGTCTCCCTCTCTTTTTCTCTCTCTCCCTCCCTCCGTCTCTCTCTCTCTCTCTGATTGCAAATAAATTAATAAAAATATCTTTTAAAATAACAAAAACAAAGACTTGCTCAGTTCAGCAGCACAGGAATCTGATAGCAGGTATGACAGACCCACACATGAAACCTACTGGACGTCTGTCCCCGTGAGCTCTTCCAAGACAGTAGATATGTCCTATTAACCTTTGAATTTCGTGTGATGCATTAGCACATAAAAGCTGTCATGTGGGCTGATGTGGCTCAACTGGCTTTTACCTAGCATGCATGAAGCGCTGGGCTCCATCTCCAGTGCCTTATAAAACCAGGTCTGGTGGCTCATGCCTGCAATCCCAACACTAGGAAGGGGAGGCAGGAAGATCACAAAGTCAAGTTCATCCTTGGCTAAGTAGCAAGTTCAAAGCTAGCCTGGGATACATGAAACCTTTACAGAAAGGGAAAAAAAAGTTCTCACAGACTGCAGAGAGCAAAAATGCAAGCAAGGAAGAGAAGAGATCAAAGGAAACGGGGAAATGGGGCTGGGGAGATGCTTCAGAGGTTAAAGGTACTTGCTCTCAGTGCCTGAAGACCAGTTCCCCAGGACCATGTCAAGCCAGATGTACAATGTGGTGTATTCATCTGCAGTTTATCTGCAATAGCAAGAGGGCCTGGCATGTCCATACTCACTCATTTTCTCTCTCTCTCTCTCCCCTCTCTGTTTCTCTCTCTCTTACACACACACACACACACACACACACACACACACACACACACACACACACATTTTTTCAAAAAAAGAAAGGCAAGCCAGGCATGGTGGCACACACCTTCACACCATTAATCTGCAATCAGGAGGCGAACGTAGGAGGATTGCCATGAGTTCAAGGCCAGCCTGGGCTACAAAGTGAGTTCCAGGTCATCCTGGGCTAGAGTGAGATCCTACTATGAAGAAAAGAAATGAGGAGAGGGGAAGGGAAGGGAAAAGAGAAGAAAAGAGATAAGAAAAAAGAAAAGAAAGGAAAGGAAAAAGGGAAAATAAAAGATCAAAGCTGAGGCTCTTTGAGGTGAAATCGTTTCAAGTATAAAAGACAGTTATAGGAGTGCTATTTAGCAGTAATGAAAAATGAAATTTGCAGGGAAATGGATGGATCTGGAAAGGATTATACTAAGTGAGGTAACTCAGACCCAGAAAGCCAAATGCCACATGTTCTCCCTCATTTAATGGCACAGTCAGTAGCCATAGATTATTACTAAAAATTTTCAGTGCCAGAAATAGGATACCTTCCAGAGAGTTGTTGGCCAGGGAGGTTCCTGAGGCCCCTAAAACATTACAGGCCATTGACAAGGCTCTTGGTAGCCCACCAGAATGAGATGGTAAGACCCTATTGCTGAAGACCACACATACTTGGGCTGCAGGTCATTGAGAAATCAAGCTGGAGCTGAGCTGGAAACCTCCTCCCTGTTAACCAGCCAACAGAAAGCTGGAAAAATCTATGGCTGCCTCCAGCCCTACGGGAGAGAGAAGTCATCACCGGTAGTGAACAGCTGTGGACCTTGCAAGCCTTAAGACTGGCCAGCCAGACCAAATGTGCCAAATAGTGGAATGTCTATTATGGGGAAAACAGCTGCTCTCTAATTGGACTGGAGGCTCACTCCACAGGAGGGAATACATGTCTGGTTCTGAAGACCTAGTCAAAAGCCTATGGTGGGGGAGGTCATGAGCCCCAGGGGAGTAATGCATGCTATTGTCTGGCTAAATGCATATATTATGCCAACCAAACTGCCTTACAAGCACTTTTTTTATAATGAGCATACCCACATGATAACGCTACTCTCACCCATGTCTAGAGAAGCTTCTCCTTTTCAGATGGCGGTGACCACTGGGATAACTCAAAAGACACCATAGTGCTGAGAAGAAATGACAGTGGAGTGTTCAGCACTGGGACATCTCTATCACACCTCCCGAGGCTCAGGGTCTATTGTGGAAGAGGTGGTGGTAGCTGGGTGTGGTGGTGCTCGCCTTTAATCTCAGCACTCGGGAGGAAGAGGTAGGAGGATGGCCGTAAGTTCAAGGCCTCCCTGAGACTACATAGTGAATTCCAGGTCAGCCTGGGCTAGAGCGAGACCCTACCTTGAAAAACCAAAAAAAAAAAAAAAAAAAAAAAAAAAAAAAAAAAAAAAAAGAAGAAGAAGAAGAGGTGGTTGAAAGATTGTAAGAGCTGAAGGAAGGGCAGGACTGCTTACAACGCAAACTTCCAGACACAAAATGGCCTTGATAGTCATGACTTCACAGTGCCTGATAATACCTACACATAATGGGAGGAAAAGATGATGATATTGAAACAAATCACAGACTAATTGATGGGGGAGGAGGTATAGGGGAGTGGGGAGGGAATCATAATGGTTTACGGTCTATAATCATAGAAGCTATCAATAAAAAGTTTTTTAAAAAGAAAGTTACAGGTGTGTCTACTTAAATGAGTGACAGTAACACTAAATAACTACTTCATCCTATCTCTAAATATTTTTATTGTTTTGACATAGGATCATGCTGTGTACATCAGGCTACCCTGGCACTTGCTATGGAACCCAGGCTGTTCTTGAACTCAATCTTCCTGCCTTGGCCTCCAGAGGCAGGAAGTTTAACATATTAGATTTTATTATATTTTGATCAATTAATTTTGGGTCAATTTCACACATGTGTGTAATGTATTTAGACCATATTCATCCCTCATTACCATCTTTGTTTTTACTCTTTCTTTCTCTCTCTCTGTTTTTCCTTCCTTTCTGTCCTTCTTTCTTTCTTCCCTTTCTTTCCTTCTTTTTTAAAACTTTTTATTGATAGCTTCCATAATTACAGACGATGAATCATTATGATTTCCTCACCACCCTCCCCCCCATATTTCTTCCCCTGCAGGGAGCCGGGATCGCCATTAGTGGCACCCACTACCTCGCAGCTAGGCAATGCTTGGGAAGACTACTTTACTAAAAGGTCAAAAGGTCAATGGAAGGCTACTTTACTACAAGCTATCCTAGCCAATCCCGTGGCGTCTGGAGGTGGCAAGCAGGAGCCAGCCAATCATGGGACGATCCGTGTCCCTTTTCCCTATATAAGCAGCTGCTTCTTAGCGCTTGGGGCCC
>PVHP010049268.1:0-12269 GCA_004024765.1 Zapus hudsonius
TGTTCAGATAACAAAGATACTCTTTTGTGTGTTTCTCCAAGCTAGAAAGTGGTGGGCTTGTTTGAATCTTGAATTTCAGAAGAGTTTTAAAAACTTCTGCTTGGAGTGAAAATGCCTTCTTAAATTTCTGTATGATGTCATCAGATATTTGATTCACTCTTTTGGTGGCAGTAATCTACAGGAAACATACTTGGTGGAATGTGGAGGGAAGCAGATGTTTACATATGGCTTTTCATTAAGGGGTTCAGGCTAGGAGACTTTGAGGATTGAATGCTGAACATAGTTTTCCTCTGCTATCCAAGCTCTTGGGTATATCAAGCCCTGAAGAAAAGAACTCCTTAGACATGGATAAATTGCATGACATTTCTGTACATGGATTTCTGTCCCAAATCATAAGCAATTGCACTGCCCTCTATCTGAACAGAATAAGCAGAGAGGAAGCCTGAAGGCCAGATGCCACAACAAAGTGACCTTGTTAGGTGATGGAGGGCAAAAGAAGAGTCTCCTTCCTGATAGTTAATGTGTAAAAGACAAGGATATCTTTGACTCTGTAGCAACCAGCATCTATCAAAGACCCAGCAAGGATTGATCAGACAAATGAATGCCTTATTCTGATAGATCCCATGTCAGAGTGGAATATTCTACTATAGGAATCCCTTTTAGTGCAAGTGTTAAATTGGATGTTTAGAGCATCTGAAAATCTTTTGAAGTTACATGCAAAATGTTCGTATGTACATGTGGGAAATTTGCTTGTATCAGATTTTCAACAACGTTCTTTAACCAAGTTATTTAAGAGTGATGGTTTGTGATTTATAAAGAAATATTTCACATTTTTTGTTTGATCCAATAATGATACTATAAGAAAAGCATGATAATAATCCTTAATTTACAGAAGAGGAAAACAGGAAAAAGACTGTAAGGTAGTTGTCCCAGTCAACAACATGCCGCTGGGATGAATCTCCAAACCAGGCACAGTTTATGGGAGGAAAAGATTTATTGAAGTTACAGATCCAGGGGAAATTCCATAAAGGGAAAGGAGGCTGGCCCCCTTTCACTGGCCCAAGCAGAGAGAGAAAGCAAGCCTATCACCAACACCACACTCACAGAACAGCAAACATGTGTGTGTGTGTGTGGGGGGGATACTTCTTTCCCCTTTATATAGCCTTACAGTGGGGGTCTTAAGACCTTATCCCAGACTTAATGGCTTCCTAAGTCTCTGGAATTTCCTTCCTGCACTACCCTACCAGGGAGGGATATTTATTTCTAGCTTCTCTGAGCTTCCTTACATCCTACCCCCATACTGAGAGATCTCCCTGTAAACATTCTCAGAGAACCACCCAAGATAATTAAAAAGATCAAGTTGACAACAAACCTACCCATCACAGTAGTAAATAAAAAAAAAAATCCTATGTCTGGAAGACAGCCTTGTAAGCTTTCCATTAGTTAGAAAAAAGGAAAGTAAGCATAGGAGATGGCAAAAGGAGGGAATATGATCATGGTATGTTATTTTTATTTATGAAAGTTATTAATAAAAGGTTTAAAATATGCCAGGTGTGGTGGTGTTTGCCTTTAATCCTAGCCCTGAGGTAGGAAGATCACTGTGAGTTCGAGACCAACCTGGAATTACAAAGTGAGTTCTCAGTTAGCCTGGGCTAGAGTGAGACCCAGCCTCAAAAATAAATAAATAAATAAATAAACAAACAAACAAATAACTTGTGTTCTGACTGTAGACTCCTGTTCTTCTCATACATCATGTGTGCATGTATGTATGTGTGCACCTGCATGACAGTATGTGATACCTGTGTGTGTCCCTGCGTGTGTGGGGGAGATGAACAGCAACAATAAAATGTTAAAATGGATTAGGCATTCTTGATTCCAGATCGGAAGTTTCCTGAATCAGGTCCCAGCAGCCGCTGGGTTGGGTCCTCCCTTCAAGTCTGATGCCTCCCTCAATGTCAAACTCAGCAGAATGTTCTAGAAGCCAGGAAAGAAGACATATCCCTTGGCTTTTAAGCTTTGGCACCTATATCTAAGGAATGGAGTTAAAAATATCACTTACTGTGTCCCAGAAAAATTCATTTTTCTCCCTTTCATGGTAACTGAAACCTGAAATGATTTCTGGATGCCCTCTTCTGCCTCTTCTGAGACTCATCTCATGTAGAAACTCAGCATGCAAGGTCAAGGTGATTTTGTAAGCTGCCTTTTAGCTGGAAAGCACTCTTTCTGGAACAGCATCATGAGAGAAAGCAATGTGGTAGGTGAAGGGCATACAGAAAAGCCAGCCTCTTGGCTCTGATTCCTTTTTGAGAGAACCTCACGGGGACTGCTGCCTGGGTTTTACTCCCCAAAACCTTGAATGCCAACATCTCTACCCTCTCCTCTTTCTCAGGAACTGCATTTGTCAGACCTAAGGAGTTCCAAATACCAGTGGAGTTAGCCAAGGGTTAAGGTTGCTTGGAAGCCAAGCCTCAGACTTTTATCCCTAGTGACATAAAGCCAACTGGATCTCCTCTGGGATTTGGGGAAGGTGGGCCTGGAGCCCCCTGGAGATCTTTCAACTCACGGAGGCTGGGCTTTTCAACTTCTCTCTCTCAATAAGTACAAACTAAGGCTGGGGAAGACAGTCTGACTAACCAAAGAAAGGGGAGAAGGGCCCAAGTCTGAGTAATTCTCATGAACCTTGTTTCCTGCCCTGGAGGTCAGAGCTGTTCTGTTGCACAACTGTCTCATCGAAGGCCTTACTGGAGGCACCCAGGAGCTGGATGTTCAGATACCCTGAAGGAAACCGAGCTGCTGCCTATCTTTGCACCTCATTCTTCACACAACACTGCAAGTCTGGACATGGAAATGGGAAGATCAGGGGCTGACCTGGAACTCACTCTGTAGTCCCAGGCTGGTCTCAAACTCACAGTGAACTTCCTATCTCTGCCTCCTGGGTGTGAGCCACCATGTCTGGCAGGGGGTTCCTTTTATCCAGTTACCTAATGAGATTTAGCAAAATTATCTTACTGTGTATATCCTGGGTAGGACGGAAATGGGATTGATAAAGAAGGCTAGGTTCAGGATAACCCTATTACAATGGATAATTTAAAAATCACACAATGAACCAAGAGACAAAAATGTACAAGGGGGGGGGCTGGAGAGATGGCTCTGTGGTTAAGGTACTTGCCTTCAGTGCCTAAGGCCCCAGGTTCAATTCCCCAAGACCCACATAAGCCAGACCCACAAGGTGTGGCCCTGGTGCTCTCTCTCTTTCTCTCACTCTCTGTATCTCACTGCTAGAAAATGAATAAAAATATTTTAAAAAATGTACAAGGGGCTAAGCTATTTCACTCTCTCTTTGTAAAAGTCTTTATGGTAAGAATCCCAGACACTTGTATTATTTAGTGAGTCATATCAAGTAGAATGGTCCCCAGTATTTTCGGGGGTTAGTTGGTCTTTTTGTTCATGTAAAGTTTGTCACATAATAGCTATCACTCCTGTGTCACAGACCAACAGTCCAGTTCTCCCCAAGCATGACATTAGACTCTCCCTGTAATCCTACGAGGTAGGTGCTATTATCTCCACTGTACAAACAGAAAGTTGGATTTCAAAGATGTTCAAAAACTTGCACGTTTGGGAAATTTAAGAATCAGCAGCGGGGGCGGAGCTCAGGACTGTTGCACCATTTCCAGAACATCAAACTGCTTCCGATGAACATTGACAGTCTCTTTTCTGAGCAAATATAGCCATGAGTGCCTGTTTTTGTTTGTTATAGCCACCGCCACAATATGTCAGAGTTGGGTGCTTTCTTTGGAGTTTCAAGGCAAATTTGGTAATTGGTGAGAGCCTGTTACCTGGTTTAGAGGTAGAGCCTTCTCAGTGTGTCTTCACACTGGAGGAGGACAAAGCAGAGAACAGAGGTTTCTTTTGTAAGTGCAGACCTAATCGCCCCAATACCATCACACTGAGGGTTATGGTTTCACCTTATAAATGTGGGGAGATGAATACAGCTTTGCACTGTCTCCCTCACTTGCAGGGAGGGAGGAATAATAGTGGTAATAATAGTGGTAATGCATGTGAAACTGTGCTCTTCAGATGGGTGTGGGGCTACATCAGGTGCAGGGTGTGAGGGGCAGACTCTCTTCAAGAGGAGAATGCTTGAGGTAGTGAGTGAATTCAACCTTGGAATTTCTTGGTTTCCATCGTCCAGTGCCTGAGGCTCAATTTCAGGCAGACTTATGAAGCTAGGGGCAGCTGTGTGTGGCTTCTTACCTTTCCTTAGGCTACCTGTGGGAAAACTGAATATTACATATCTCATCTGGGCTGGGGATGCCACACCATTGCGCCATTTCTTTTTCTCACATCTCATTCATTGCTGTCCTTTTTTTCCCAGAAAAGTGAAATGAATTCTTTAGAATTCTAAGGAACCAGAGGGATTTGGATCTGTAGTGTTTATGAAACTTCTGAAAGAGCTGCGATGTGAGGCTCTTTTTTTTTTTTGCACATTAAATCATTTTTTAAACCAAACCAAAAAAAATAATAAAAAAACGGATTATTTGAGAGTCTGTGGGGATCAGAGCCGGGTATTGAGTTACAGAAATTTTCCATTTCAGACACAAACTGCATACAGCAGTATGTGAGCCAAAAACAGGGAGGCTCGGGAGGCCTGAAGAAATAACAAGTCCTCCTTCAATCCTGAGGCGTGTGGTGAGGTGCCTGGGAGGGTTGTCCATATCTGGCTCAGATCACCCTTAGATACTGGGGGTTAGAATGATGATCACAAATGCCCCCCAGGGCAAGCGTCGGAGAGCTTCCTGGATCCTCTTAAAGAAGGTTCTGCCTCAGTTTCCAATATCTGAAAACTGTAAAACTTTGAAATTTGTTGGATACTAAAAACATTAAATTATGGCATTACAGGATACTGATATGATAATCCTAGCTAATAATTATATAATATTTATGGTTAGAATGTACTGAGCCTTGTGATGCATTAAGCCTTGGTGTTGAAGACTCCTAGGCATAATCAGGATATCCTGGTGAGATTAGTTGTATTTTATTTCCAATAGAGTGAAGAGACTGTAGTGTAGAGGGAAAAAAGTGGCTGACTTGAAAAAATTCATTGTTTCAGATGGTAGACTATAATCTCAAATTCAGGTCTGGTTTGTCACCAAAGCTCATGCAATAAATGATCCCCTAAGATCAGAATCTGTTGAGTGAGATAAGGAATAATCTTTGGTTGGATAAATCTTGTCTCTTGGACATCTCTTCCTGTCTTTCAGCAGTCTTCATTACAGGTTAATATGAAAGCACTTATTTTTCAAGAAATGTGTTGGGCTCAGTTGGTAAAGGTGCTTGCTTGCAAAGCCTCACGGCCCAGGTTCAATTCTCCACGACCCAGTTTCACAAAATGGTTCATGCATCTGGAGTTCCTTTGCAATGGTAGGAGGCCCTAGTGCACCCATACTCACACACTCCCTCTCTCTGTCTGTCTGTCTGCCTTTCTCTCTCAAATAAATAAAAATATTTTATAAAAGAAATCTGGGGCTGGAGAGATGGCTCATCGGTTAAGGCACTTGCCTGCAAAACCTGACAATCTGAGTTTAATTCCCCAGTCCCCACATAAAGCCAGATGCATAAAGTGGTGCATGTATTGGGTGTTCTTTGCAATGGCTGGATGCCTTGAAGTACCCATGCTCTCCCTCTCCTTCTCCCTCTCTCTCTTTCTCTGCTTGCAAATAAACAAATAAATAGATATTTTTAAAATGTATTGCTGGCTTTCTAGGTAAACAAAGTACTGTTAGTTTTTCTTACTCAATCCTGAAAACAGTATTGTCAAGAGCTGTGCTTCTTGCAGTATGGTATTCCTGATGAACAATGTTACCTGGAAATTTATTAGAAATACCCATGTGCCAGCCCCACCTAGGTCTGCTGAGTCAGAAACTCTGGCTGTGTGGGGTTGATCAGTGTGTGTTTGAACAAGTCTCTGAAGGAATTCTGATGCCTTTGGGGCAGATAGAGGAGAGAGTTAAATCAGGAATAGAGGTCTCAGGATGATTCTTAACAGCTGCTAGTGACTCATTCTCCCCAGTCCTTCCTTTCTGAGTTCTGTCCTTTTTAGGATAAAGGATTTGCCCGTGTCCCGTCCTGGGTCCTGGAGGATACACTCATCAAAGGGCTTCTGCTCCTTTCTGAATGGAAGCTGTGCCCAGGAGGTGGAGTCCAGGAGTCCTTTGGCTCTTGTTCATTGGGAAGTGTGAGCGATGCTTCAAGTTAACCTTTGTGGCAAAGGAAGAGCTAGGTTGTGGCTAGGTTAAGTAAATACGGTAGTTCTAATAAGGAAAATGGCTACTCTGGGATTACTTATGCCCGCATGGTTAGGGCTGTTTTCTTTTGTTTTGTTTTGCAGTAAGGTCTCACTTTAGCCCAGGCTCACTCTATAGTCCCGGGCTGGTGTGGAACTCACAAGGGATCCTCTCACCTCTGTCTCCCTGGTGCTGGGATTAAAGGTGTGCAGCACCATGCCTGATCCATAGGCTTAGTTTCAAAGGTCTCAAACAGTGCTAAGACCCTGCTCCAGTTTTCCACCTATGATTCTCTTCGAGGCTGATACACTGGAAAGAGACAAAGCCTTGGACACTGTTTTCTCCCAGAGCTGACTGGATCTTTCCCTTCCTCTTGGCCTTACTGGCCCATGTGCTTTCAGTGGGAAAACAAAAACTGTACTCACACCACTGAAACAGGAAGAGGCAAAGCTCTGCGTTCTAATTCATTCTCCAGAGGTCAGTGGAAGACTGAGGCCTCAGTCCAACACAAATCTGCTGCTTAATAACCATGTAAACAGAACTCTCGGTAAAGACCACACCAGCTTTGCTAGTTCGGTACCAAAGCTTCGCCTGTTATCTGAAACACTGGTGGGCTTTTTTTTCTATTTGAAAAACAGCAAGAAATTTTGTGATGGTTATTGATGTGACCTGTTCTTAGTATCTTTGGACTAGAAAGCTATTTTTCTTTAACTCAACGAAGATTTGTGAATATTAAGTTCTGGTTCAAAGGTTCTCTGGATTCCGTCTTACATCTCCAAATAAGGTAAAATCAGAACGTGGTTTCTGCTGACAGAAACTGTTTTGGGGAATCAAGTTGTGTTCAGGATTTCACTTTGCCATCTAGAGTTATTTCCATCTACCCCAGACTCTCTTTGAGGACAAAGTCATTAGCCTGAGTTAGCAGTTGGCAGATGCAGGAAAGGGGCGTCACTTGCATTGAACCCTGACCAATACAAGCGGAAAGTGCCAGAACCATCCAGACTTCCCCTGACTTTCCTGCTCTGACACAGACACTAAGTTCTCTGCCCCTAGAGCCCCTTGTCCTGCAAGTTATAAACAACAGTATTCTCAGAAAACATGAGGATCGTTCAATTATACTCTATTGGTAAGAATGAAACTTTTAGGAAGCCACAAACCCAAATCCAAAATCTGGCTTCATCTGCTATTAGTCACGTGCCCTTGAAAGAGTTATTTAACTTAACTGAGATGCTAGAACACCTCTTGAGAAATCCACATACATACATAAAGTAGAGACACACATGAAGTACTGACATCTAAGACATATTAAGACACTTTCATGCCTTTGTCAGGAATGTTGTCTCGCTCTTCCTACGTGGTGGTTTGAATATAAAATGCCCCCCAACCCCATAGACTCATGACATTGAAAATTTGATCCTCAGCTGGTGGTACTGCTGAGGAAGGTTGTGGGGTTATTAGAAGGGAGGAAGTGTGCCTGCTTCTTACATCTGTTACATGTGCTGTTTTCTCTCTCTGCTTCCTGATTGCAGTGAGGTGGGATGTAGGCTTCCCACTGGGACCAACCATGCTTTCCCCTCCATGAGAAAACTTGCCCTTGAGGCTGGAGAGCTGGCTCAGTGGTTAAGGCACTTGCCTCCAGTGCCTAAGGCCGGGGGTTCAATTCCCCAGGACCCACATATGCCAGACCCACAAGGTGGTGGCCCTGGTGCATTCTCTCTCTCTCTCTCTCTCTCTCTCTCTCTCTCTCTCTGCTTGAAAATGAATAAATAAAATATTTTCTAAAAACTTGCCCTTGAAACTATAAGACAAATTGAATCCCTTTTCTTCCCTAAGTTGCTTCCCTTCAGGTATTTTGTCCCAGCATTGATAAAGCAACTGATGCATTCTAGATTTCATCCAATGGAAAATGTCAAGCTATAGAGTTCTTAAGTTATACCAACAGTAACAAACAAAGAAAACCAAGCAAAACAAAAGAGCATTTAGAATATTTTATTGAAAACATAGAAATGGTAAACAAATCCATCACCAACAATAACAAACCAACAATAAAAAACAAAGAAAACAAAGCAAAACAAAAAAGCATTTAGAATATTTTATTGAAAACAACTTAATGAAAACTTGATGTTTCTAGTCATTTCTGATCCTAGTGCTTAAAATATATGTACTCAGCAATGTATAATGTGATTCAAGAAACAAACTATTCATGACAAAGAAAGTATGTCTGCTTATGTTTTATAAAATAATTTTATAAAGTTGTTTCAGTGTTCAATATATTAAAAGTAGACTTATGAGACTAATGTTGGCATAATTTTAGAGACATTTCTTTCTTGAAAACTTCATGTATACACACACACACACACACACACACACACACACACACACACCATACACATACTGAGAAACTCCCATAGAGCAGGAATGCAGAGAGAGAGAGAGAGAGAGAGAGAGAGGAATTAAGGCTGGAGCCTTGGGGTGGGGGATGGCGAGGAAGCACATGAGGTCATCTGCTCACTCTGGCGCAGTAAGATTATCCTCTATATGGTAGTTTACATTTCTGTGGTTTGCTCAAGGCTCCGCTAGTTTTTAGTGATTTTCTTCAAGGTCCTCCAAGCCAATTTACGATTATTTTTTGAGGTATTCCTCTGTCATATGCTTCAGGGAAATGTACCAGAATCTAATAAGCATGTGCTTATGTGCTCTGAGATGCAGCTTTGAGTCTTTTTCTTGCATTTCAACTTTCTACCTCATTGCAGCAAAATTTCTTTATCTCTTGGTTTCAGTTTCTCTTAGGCACCAAGTGTTTTGACTCAGTCTTGCTATATAATCCAGAAGGGACTCCTTAAGATTTAGGGGCTTTAGAAAACGAATTGAACATAAGGTGGTAATATGTAATACACAGGTCATGAAATACCCCAGCGTTGCAGCTTGGTTTGTTCTCTGCTTCATTTTTTAACTCAGTCTATACAAGGTATTTCCCCGAGGGATCACTGTGCAAAAAGCACTGGACCTTTAGCCCCAGACACACACACACACACACACACACACACACACACACACACACACCATTATCGTTTTTTGCGTGTTTTACATTTGTCTTTTTTTTCCCCTTCTGAGATCAGTGCTTGGTTTAGAAGACTTTTCCCAAATACTGATTCTGGAATGTGTATGAAAAATTGGAGACCCTCATGTTTAGTTTTTAAACAGGTGAATTTAATATTCTTTAATTTATTCGAGACAGACAGAATGAGGCAAAAAGAGATAAAAAGTGAGCTAGTATGGGTGCTCCAGGGCCTCTTGCCACTGCGAAAAAACTCCAGACATACACACACACCACTTCGTGCATCTGGCTTCCCATAGACACAGGAGAATCGAACTCACGCTGTGAGGCTCTGCAAGCAGCTCCTTTGACCACTGAGCCATCTCTTCAGCCCCAGCAGGCGAGGTTAGCAACCACTAAAGTAGAAGATGTTCTCCCAGGTCACTTCAGACTTTCCTACACACACACTATTGATTGTTATTTGAAATGGTCATTGATAAAACTTTTAAAAAATATTTTATGTATTCGTTTTCAAGGGGAGAAAGAGAGAGAGAGAGAGAGAGCGAGAGAGCGCGCACCAGGGCCACCACCTTGTGGGTCTGGCTTATGTGGCTCCTGGGGAATTGAACCCAGGGCCTTAGGCACTGGAGGCAAGTGCCTTAACCGCTGAACCATCTCTCCAGCCCTGATAAAACTTTTGAACCCTGGTTAAATTCTTTAACCCAGGTGTTTCTTGTTCTCCAATTTCCTTGACAGCCATCTGTATTATTCAGCGGTTATTCCTGAACTAACATAATCTTTCATTCCTTTCTCCCTTTTCCTTCCCTCCGTCTCTCTCTTTCCTTCCTTCTTCCTTCCTTCCCTTCCTTCCTTTCTCTCTCTTACTTTCTCTCTCTTTCTTTTTCTTTCTTTCTTCCTTTCCTTTCTTCCCTTCCTTCCTTCTCTCTCTCTCTTTCTTTCTTTCTTCCTTTCTTCCTCCCTCCCTCCTTTCTTCTTTCTTTCTTTCCTTCCTTTCCTTCCTTCCTTCTCTCTCTTTCTCTCTCTTTCTTTCCTTCCTTCCTTCCTTCCTTCCTTTCTCTCTCTTACTTTCTCTTTCTTCCTTCCTTCCTTTCCTTCCTTCCTTCTCTCTTTCTCTTTCTTTCTTTCTTTCTTTCTTTTTTTCTTTCTTTCTTTCTTTCTTTCTTTCTTTCTTTCTTTCTTTCTTCCTTCCTTCCTTCCTTTCTTCCTCCCTCCCTCCTTTCTTTATTCTTTCTTTCCTTCCTTCCCTTCCTTCCTTCTCTCTCTTTCTTTCTTTCTCTCTTTCTTCCTTTCTTTCTTTCTTCCTTTCCTTCCTTCCTTTCTTCCTTCCTTTCTCCCTCCTTTCTTTCTTCTTTCTTTCTTTCTTTCCTTCCTTCCCTTCCTTCCTTCTCTCTCTTTCTCTTTCTTTCTTCCTTCCTTTCTTTCTTTCTTCCTTTCCTTCCTTCCTTCCTCCCTCCTTTCTTTCTTTCTTTCCTTCCTTCCTTCCTTCTCTCTCTCTTTCTTTCCTTCCTTTCTTTCCTTCCTTCCTTCTTTCTCTCTCTTTCTTTCCTTCCTTCCTTCCTTCCTTCCTTCCCTCTCTCTCTCTCTCTCTCTCTCTCTCTCTTTTTCTTCCTCCAGTACTAAGAATTGAGCCAAGGGCCTGGCACACATTAGACAAGCACCCTACTACTGAGCTACATACTCTAACATCGTCTTTCTCCAGTGCTTCATAGTTCTATGTAAATCTGCAAGTTTTTTTTAGTAATTCAAAATTTTCATCATGTCTCTGAGATCCTGTAGACACATGGAGAGAATGGTCAATGTTTTATATGTCCTTTTACTCTTGATTTGTGTCCACACCATGTGCTAAATTCTATACTTCATTGAATGAGGTTTTGTTTCTGATTCACTTTTCCCTATAGATATCAAATCTTGCCATGTGAGTAGAGAACATATTATTTTATTTCATATACCAAAAAGCATACAACTTGGAAAACCACACTTTATCCTAGCTGGTGCAGCTGTTAGGTACTCATATAGCCCCCTAATCCTTTGTAAAAACTAAATCAGACAGCTGCCAATAATATGCAGTTTCAATGACGCCTCAGCTGGGGAAAATAATACGCTATTGTATTAAGTCTTGTAGATTAATAACAGTTTTCTACAAGGAAGTGGTTAATGGCTAAGTGTTCCCAAACTGGGAGTATGCTCTATGCTGAGAGGAAAAAAAATCACCTTTAATATCTTCCATGAAAGGGAGCCACGTCCTTTGAATTTGGAACTGTTGGCATATTTGTTATATTAATGGTTTAATTAGGCTGTCAATGTAGTTGAACAGTTTTTTAAAGTACTTTAACAAGGGTGCTATTGTTAAAGAAAAACAGTTCTTTCATTTGAGCCATTAAAAATGCAAGAGAGAGAAATATTCTTGGCAGCCTACTTTTTAGTTCAGCTGTGACTTCTCTCGCCTAATCACCAAGAAGCCTGTGCCAGGCAGTTCTTGCTTACTCAGCAGTTTGATCTGGCTTCTTGTAAAACTAAATGAAGGTTGACAAATTAAATTTAATACCGCCATCCTCCAGGACATTATAAATGTGAAAGAGATGAAAATAAACATGGGAAATGTTATTATAATGCACTAATGTAAAGTCAGAATCAAAAAGCATGAAAATATTTTTATGAATGTAATTTAGTGCAAAGAATATGAAATCAGAGTTACTATTGACTATTTTAAAATATATACCCATATCCACTTTCTTACACTAATAAGATATCTTTGTTTCTGCAAAGATTGTTTTTCTTTTGGGGAGTGTGGGAAGGTTAAGAATTTCCCAGAGACATGTATTTGATTCCTTAGTTAAGCAGCTTTTACATTATCACAATGTAAGATCTCTCTCAAGAATTCATAAAATGAACATTTACATTATTAGTGATTAATTATGCTAAAATGT